>CM034152.1:157323444-157633431 GCA_019776745.2 Taxus chinensis
GTCCTTGATTTAGTAGACCAATAAGTTGCATATACCAAATCTTAGGATTAGGTCTTCTTAACACCTAAACTGTCAATTCACAGTATGTCAGAAAATCCCATGAATGTATACCATTTTTAGGGACAAAATCACTTGAATCCTCTATTTCATCGTGTCAAGATGAATGTGTATAAAATTTTAGCTCCAAAGACCACCATTTGGTCATCCAAACCCTAGTTTCCATTTGTACCGCTCATCAACACTATGAAAACACAGTCAGGGGCAGAGAAGCCTCAAATAACACAAATTTTGTTCTTTTGACCACAAAGCTTCATCAATACTTTAATCATAATAGTTTCCAAGAACTTGAACATTTATTTACCTGATATGAAACCATGTATGGCATTTGCATACTTGAAACCTTTTTAGTAAACTCTATAGCACTCATATTTTGAACATGTCTTAGGCATAGTGCATCCTTTGAAGTGATGTAGTGATCAAAACAACTCTTGAATACACTATTCATCTTCACAGAGCATATTCAACACATTGAGGGAGATATTCACACCTGCAAATCTGATGACACGTGTTCTAAAGACACACACACAACCCATGACTTAAGCACATATAGCTTAGACTTACAACCCTTATGAATCAAAACACTAATTGATCTTTTTTAACTCTTTAGACACATTTATAGCTTCAAACACATAATGGAATATTGGGATCACTTGTCAAATTCTATTATAACTCGTGACAATCCTTATGACACTATCAACAACTCAGACTAGTCTCCAGACTTCATAGAGTACATGCCCCTTTTCAACACTTGTTGAGTATAAACTTCAGAAACTATGGGGGAAAACGTCATGAGATCAAGGACACTTACATAATCCATATAACATGACAGAGAGCCTCATGAACATACATTGCCAACTCAGATCAACGACACAATATGATTATGCAAACACATATCATAAGGACTTCATACATGTACTACTAGTGACCCAAGACTGAGATCAAGACATCTTACACAAGAACAATCATCATGAACCAACAAGACCATGTATAAGAGTATAAAATGACATACCTTGACCTTATGGTGGAGGCCCACATTAAATTAGACAACTCCCCCTTTCTTGAATGCTTCATATGCATTGATATACCATCAAAAAGCATACTGAAGGTATATATGTACCATAATGACCTAAAAGAAGGTCTTGAAGTGGTCATAAGCCTTCTTGGGCACCTACAAAACTCCTTCATCCTCTCTCTTCTCATCTGAGCATTGTGACACACTTATTATTTACTAACATCTACTCTTGATGAGACACCATTATCTCTCCTTGGTTCCCATGCCCTTTTAGGACCACTATCTTGCATTCTAGCTCCTTAGAAGTTATTTTCATGCACTCTAAGTCCTTAAGCCATCTGTTTTTGTCTTGAATAAGCATGAAAACAAACTCTTACCACATAAATAATTTTATATTGTAGCATACTACTGAATTCTTTCTTTTGAAGCCTTCATCTTAACTAGGTGAATCATACAAGCAATACCTAGCTATGTGACCATTTTAATCAACCGACCATTTTAATCAACAATTGTCTTTGATTCCCTCTCCATGTCCAGGCATTGCTTCAACAAAAAATCATGCTTATTGCAAATCTATGGGTTGACGTAGGCCTCGTAAATGGTGCCATAGGAGCAATCACCGACATTATCTACGACGCATAAATGTAACCACCAACATTAACTTTATTTGTTGTCAAATTTTATAGATACAACGGCCCATGTTGGGATTCCTCCAACCCGTTACATATTCCCAAACCCCCTATTTTGAGAGGGAATCAAAGACAATTGCTGATAAAAATGGCTTGGGGATTAACTATCCACAAGTCTCGGGGACTTACTTTGCATAGAGCGACCATTGACATTGGAACCACTAAAAGGCAGGGTTTGACATTCACAACTTTCTCCAGAGTTCCCTCGCTTGCAAATCTGCACATTTCACCTACTTTTTCATTCGAGAGGTACTCAAATATGGCGCACATACCAATGCTTAGAGCAAGAAGAAAGGAGGAAACAAGACTACTATCACTCAACCCATCAGAAATACTACCCTTTGCTATGATAGAACCTCCACTGCTACTATACTCAACACTTCTTGTATCCAAAACAGCATTGTTGTTCAAGGGGTATCAAATGTAATCATGTTTATTGAAACTAAAATTTCCCACTAAAGGCTACCATTCATGATATAAATACTGCAAATGTATACATGTCTCATTATGTGCACGTAGATCTTCATGTATTTGATGTTGTGAAATATGATTTGCAACTTTAAATGTATGAATCTGAAACAGAATTAAATGTACACATACGACATTTCAATGTAATGTTTCATCTATATTCCTACACTGCCACTATCAATCACACACATTATCATCTGTACAATAAAGGTTTTTTCAACAAAACACCAATCGAAAAATTGATGCACAACTAACACAATAAACCCGAATTAAATATATATAATATCAACTATAAAATAAATTACCTATCAAAAACGGTATCAAATGTATTCATGTACAAATTTTTAACAAGTTTGAAATGTAGAAACAACCTTAAAATTAAGTGGCCCGTCTATATTTCTACACTTACAAAATCAATCACACCCCTTATCAACATCAACTACAAAAGTAATAACTATACCTCTAAATCAAATAACATGTATTGTTCGGCAGTCACATTGCATGAAACACATGCGATTGTTAGTTTAAGACTTATTTTGTTTAAAACAAAGTTTTATCAAATGTGTATAGATTCTCATCTTTAAATTGTTAGTTATATTTATATTCATTATATGATATGGTTCTAGAGTTCATTTAATTCAATTTATATTAATTACATGTTCGTAGGTATTTTATAATAAAAATATAATACAAAAACCTTACATGTGAATTAAAAAATTGTGTAAAATGGGTTGTGTGAGCCACCTGTTGGTTTTGCATGGGCACAGGGCTTATCACCTTTTGTTGTTCATCATAGAATCTAAGCTCATTTGTGATGAGGCATTGTAGAAATTTGATGGTGTCATGCACATCAAAGCGCAAAACCCATCGGATTTTCAGTCTTGAAACAAAGGAGTTGTGTTCGATTAGAGGTGTCAAACTAGTGGATGATCGAGACTTTTCTAAACAACTTCACTGTGTTATTGAGTTGTGGAAATGGGGGTAAAATGATGATGAATATAACAGGTTTGTGGTTGCAAGCTATATTGCAAGTGTTTGTTTTGGTGAAATTGATTCCTATATTAAAGCTAACCTCCATGGAACAATTACAACTTGGGTTATCTGCTAAATATTACAACGCTATCTATAAGAATTCTTGCATGTGGAAATATTTTTCCTTTTTTTTTAACCTACTCTAGTTCGTATTCAAAATACAGGGTGAGTTAGGAGGAGTTGCGAGTTTGGTAGGTGTAATAACGTCAAAGGCCTTTCCGAATTGAAACGAAGGTGGTTGATTCTAACACTCATCAAACATTCAGATTACCGCAATTAAGCTAGGGTGGTTTTTGACACCCGAATGGATCTCTGTCATCCACATCACAAATATGGATGTCACATCAATGACATATTTTAACCTATGACATCCACATGTGGAAGCTCCATATTATCACATTGACCATTTACCTTCCCTCAATGTGATTTCACCATAGTTTTATGTCCCACAAAATTTACTAGGACCGTGAATAGAGCCACCTAAAAGACACGTGGATATGTGCTTTGGTACAAAACATCAACTACTATGATTACGTTCCTTGTTGTCAATGGAAGGATTCATGTTTTCTCTTAGCTCTCACTTTGTTTGCGATGAATTAGACATTACCTTATTCCTTACCTGAAGCTCAACTCACAAATTTGGGTGTCTTTAAATGCACCTTGCCCCAGGCCTCACAATTTCCTTTGAGAAATTTTTCTAGCTCTTCCTTGGTTCCTCATAAGCTTCGTTCAAGTTTGAGCCTTTTCACCAAAACTAGCTCAAGTTCAGTTTGGACAATGGTTTTTGTCAACATCTTGATTTGGATCAATCCAAAACTCACTTGGCATCCTTTTGCAAGTCTTCAACTATGTCTCCATTCATCTCACTTCAAAGCTTCTACCATGTTGGTATTTCCATGTCAGTTTGGTTGTCTCTTCACTGAAACTACTTTTGCCATTAATTATTTCTCAATTTTGTTGGTTGTTTGTAAGGCTTACCACTTTGTTGTGAAATGATCACTATGATTTGTTCTGCATTTTTCAAAAACTTGAATAACTTGCATATGAAAGCTTATAAACACCACTATTTGTATTGTTTCCATCAATTTCTCCCATGAGAGTGGTAGGGTAAGTGGATATACCTCCCACAACAAACCATTTGATAATGGTAGTCTATGTTCACATTTAAAAACATTGAGCGAGAGTAAAGAAAATACAACCATGTTTTTTATCTAAGAAACAAGAAAATTATTAGACCAGTGCCTAGTTGCAGGTTCAAACCTTGACAATATTTTTGTGAACAGTGGTGAAAACAACAAAAGATTGGTAGTTGTGAAAACCTTCATGATATACATACACATGACAATAGTTCAAATTTAACGAGTGTCGTCAACTTGGAAAACTCCACAAGGAAAACTCTTTTATATATTATTTGTTGTTGCCTATGAAAACGTGGAGAATGGCCTTAAATAATGGTCTATGAAGTTGGAGCAAAGCTCTATGACCAATCATGTTTTGTGGTTATCACTTTAAACTAGTACATCGGCTCGACCTAGTATTTCCATGTGTGTTTTCCTTTCAAAAATATCTTCAAAGTTTGTTGCCTCAACGATCTATGCACTGCAGCCCCTTTCTCCTTCAAATGAATAACTAAAAAAGCACGTGATTTTTATGTTTGATTGTAAAAAATTATGCAGTTAAAAAAGGTCCCCCGCAACATTTTTCCCACCTCTTGACTTCTCCTCTATCAAATTTAACTTCTTCAACACATCCCCTTGAACGTCTCCATTGCACTTCTCATGTGCAATTGCTAGTGGGTATATAAATGGATTTGTAATGTTGTACTAAACACACTATGATCATTTTCACTTGTTTGACTAAAACTGTTTTTTGATTGTTTTTAAAAAGTTGTTTATGGACCAGACCTTATCTATTATACTACCCTTTAATACCGTAGGTATTTGTTCTATATAAATGTAGCACTTATTCATCCGATAAAAAAACTTATATTTATATTAAGGTTTGATGAGGATGGAATTAACACTAAAATACCATTGATATTGTGGAAATGACACCTAAAGCGAATGAGATAAGCAATGCATTTGTTGAGCACTATTATTACATGTTTGCCAATTGTATCAGAAACATGTAAGAGTTGCATGATTTGTATTATTTTATGGGCTTCAAAGGCCAGCCATATGATTGACAATTCACACATTATTTCTACCAAGCTAGTTTCTCTTCCCTTTGATAATGCTATCAAATTGCCAATTATATGGAACTTTGTATTATATTTTTTAAGTTGTGTGATAATCTTCAATCGTGTGTTAAATGTAAACATAAGTTGGACTGCAAATTATAGTATTATATTTTAAGCTAGTTTTTGTATAATTTGCTAACGATAATAAGTTGATCTAGTTGAACTTTTATGACATTTACATTTTTTAATAAAAAATTCTTGAAAAAAAGTTAACCACTAACTATTTCCACATGGCTAAAGACATGCTAGTAATCTTTCGTGGCTCTATATTCCTGGCATGTTTTGACCTATGATATTTTTATAATAAATTGAGTATTTTATTCCAATCTCATCCCTTTCTCAACTAACCATGGTACTTTCTTCTATTCTATCCCCTAGTGAACACTAATATCTAAATCAAAGAAAGTTCATAAATTATATATTATTGACACATAACAATATTTCGATATGTTTCTCAAGTCTTTACCATTCAGAGTCTAGTTGAGGTGTCAAATCTTTCTTAATTGAAAGATGAACATATGATTAGAGTGACCAAACAATTGTTCTTCAACCTAGTACTAATGTTGAAGTCCCAGAGCTTGTTAACCCTTATAGTTTAATGTACCACACAAATAGCAAAAGAATGTTTACTAAATTTCAAATTTCAAAAATCCAACTACAATTAACAATTTTTACTTTCAATTCCTTGACGGAAAACTTGCCACACAATAGCGGAGTACCTGTGAGCAATTAATAAAAGTAAGGCATTGTCATGATTGAAAACAGAGAATTAGAACAAGTAACATGCCTATCTATTTCTAATGGACATGCACGCAGGATCAAATTAACCATATTCCACGCATGCCTTCATGAGCACCGAGTGGATTTGTTTTTAAAACTAAATGGTCCATCAAATAGCATACTTTATTTTCTCTATTTTGGTGAGTACGACAGCTAATCCATAAGAGTGTGAAGGTGTAACTCATGTATTGTTTAAAGAAAATGAACAAACATTTTTAATAGTTGACAAAAATGTATACACAAAAACCATATAACAAGTTTGCAACGAAAGAATAAAATATAAATATAGTTTGCAAAAACCAATCCAATAACAAAGCATAATTTATTTAAAAGTTATAATCTTGATTGAAACTGATTATGGCCACATCCTTTCTTAACAGACATCCAACTTATGTACAAATGGAGAATTAGAACAATTTGCCGAGATGTATCAAAAATTTATTAAAGGAAAAATTTCATAATAGACTTGTATACAAAAAACTTATCTACCCAATGTTAAACAGTGAGAAAGTATGGGGAATTTTTTTGACAAAATATATTTAAACATGGAGTCACATTTGTTGCAACGAAGGATGTTGCTGTCATTTGGGATTCAATCTGTAAAAAATAAGACCAGCAATTAGTATTAAAAAAGTTGTAAGAACAATTATGCACACTACAATAATAATGTGTAAAGAATTTTCAACACAATTTATGAAACTAATGCATGAAACATTTCAATTGTTACATTGTAGATATAATCTTTTGAATTTCCAAATTGAGTTAACTACGCAATAGTTTATTTCATAAAGGTGTTTTCTCAAATGTAGTTTTCATATTTTTGAACTACCCATTAATTACAAGAACCATTTCGTATTTCTTAATTGCATTTCAAATATGGAAGTAAATGCTCAGAGGTTACAAGATGTGCTTAAAATTTCCTCCAGTTTTTCAAATAAACACCTTTGATTTGTAAAGAATTGTTCTTATTTCAAAACTCTATTTAAACATCATTTTTTCATTCCTTGTATATCTTAACATTTTGTAGGTGGGAGGGAAGAGGAGAGGAGAGAGATTATTATTGTACTTGACTATATGCTCTAAACTGCAAGATGATGATACAATTACAACATGAATCTTATGGTCAGACTTGTTAATATGCATGTGAGATAGACAAGTTAAAAGCTAAAATTGTAGCTAGGAAAATAATTCATGATTGTCACTACACAACGACAAAGGAGTTATTGTTAAAACTTTGGAAGATTTTTTTGGCCGTAAACCTCCAAAGTATTACAATCCTCTTGCATATTTGGCACTGTCTTTTTTTGTTATAACCAACTTGGTTCCACCTAACACAATAACACATGAAAATCTTAGCAGTACTATTTGGTGTTAATTGATATATCAAATGAATCTGACTATAAGGGAGCCACTACAATGGTTCCAAAACTACGTTTAAGATCACACACAATTTCATGTGAAAATGTCTTACTTTATGGTGGTTTTTTTTTTCCAAAGCACAAGGACAAATCAAAAAGTGATAAGTCTAACGAAAAGACAGAAATTATTGAAACCTTCTAGTTGTTGTATTTATCTGGTAGTAGTTTGTTAAGATGAGAAGTTCTATTATGTTGATGTTCTCGATGTCTCTATTTGTTGCAGTTAAACACTATCTTTTAAGATTTTTCGATTAATGGATTACATTTTTTTTTGCCCAAATTCTTCATTGAATACACTATTTAGTGGTCCTCTATTGAATCTGCCTTCACGAATGTTTTGTTGTTTGGTACTAATGTCTATAACATTGAATTAAAAAAATGTCCAACAAACCAGCAAGTTGTATGACTTCGAATAAAATGAGTTCACTCCTAAGAAATCATTACGAACTACTTCTGTGAATAGTTTTCACCATATATAACGTGAGCTTCTTACTATTAAGAAAAAACTTCCGCAAAAAAAATAGTATAGATGATCATGACATACTATAAAAGAGGACAAAGAACATTTAGATTAGAAAGGATGGGAAAAAAACCAACTGTGCATTATATCGCAGTCTCTAATATACTCTAACAATCAACCATATATCAAGGACTATGTATTTAAATTGTACTTATACCATCATAATACACACCTATAGGGGTATCATGCAAGTAAAATAAACAAGTTTTGCAAAATCTGAATTTATTTATTTATTTTAACATCTGCAATGCAATTGTAATCAATATTTTAAAAAGTGGGCCACATTAAAGAGAGTGTAAAAATCAATGACATTAATCATTTTGATAAAAAAAAAGAAACATTTACATATTATTTTTTGAGGGAAAAATATTGTAAAATAAATGTCAACTTACATGTCCCCAGTACTAATTATCTTTTGTCAGAAAAAGATAATCGTGCTCCTTTTTCTAGTAGTTTTGCCCACATCGTCGATGCTTCAACGAGATGACGACCATGACTATCCAATCCTCGACCAATACTCTACTCTCCTCTCCTCGTCTGATGTTCTCTGCACAACGTATTAGAACATCGAGATGCTCAAGAGTAATTTGAAAAGAACAAACCCAATGATGAAAATAGAAGGGTCTGTGAGTTGCTATATGTTATTGACTATGTCTAGTATTTCTACTTTGGTGGATATGATACATAAAATTATTCCATCATGTTTACTTTTTATATTTCTTTTGCAGGCTATGGAGCCACACAAGCTACAAGGGAAACTCGATGAAAAGTGCAAGTTTGTGACAATTTTCTTAAAAAAAATTGTAAGATTAGTTCTTTTTTGTGAAATTAAATAATAATGACGGTCAAGTTCATTTATATTAATTAGTTTCATTTTTTATAAATGAAAATGATTTTTTTGTCAATTGATTAAGCCAGAAATTGGAAACAAAGATTGAATTTATTGAGACATCAGTAAAAGCACTGGAGCAAATAACATATGGCAATGACTTAGATGTTAACAAGATGGAAGCATTACAAAATTGTCTTAACAAAAGGATTAAGGAAGTAAGAAGTCTTGGAGTCGTAAATCAACACAAAGCAAGTGGTAAACCACAATATGCTATATATGAATTTTTTTCTGGTATCAATGTTTACAAAACTAGAAATCGCATGTGTACAATGCAATGTGAACGCCGAACGATATATGTTATTTGATTTACAGGAATAGTTATTACTTGTGTAGTTGATGTTGATAATGGGTGTGATTGATTTTGTTAAGTGTAGGAATATAGATGATCCACTTCATTTAAAGGTTCCATCTCTACATTTCAAACTTGTTACAAATTCGTACATGATTACTTGGGATACCGTTTTCGATAGTTAATTATTTTTATAGTTTATGTTGTTAGTTGTGCATCAGTTGTTCAGTTGGTGTTTTGTTGGAGAAACATTTATTATACAATTGATAATGTGTGTGATTGATAGTTGTAGTGTAGGACTTTAGTTGAAACATTACATTGAATTGTTATATGTGTACATTTAATTATGTTACATATTTGTACATTTAAGTATGTGCTGGAGAATCTGCGTCTGCGTATCTGTACTAGTTTTAAACAGAGGTGTGCTATTTTGTTTTAAACCAAAACTGTCCCATGTGCTGTGAGCATGTACAAAAGTAGTTGGATTTGTGGCCTATATGCCTGGCTGATAGGTATTTTTTCTTGAAAATACCCAGGACTTGCTTCTAACCTCATCTGCTTTACTGGGATCCTGGCCGCAGGGTTTTGAACACTGGTTAATGTTATTATAGTTGCCCTGCCATAGGACTACTAATGTGAGGTTCGTACCATTTGTTGTTCAATACATGTTTTGTTTTGGCAAAATGGAAAAAGCCAAGAGAAATTGAAACTGTTTCCTCTCTTAATACTGATTGAAATTTGAAGTTTAGGTTTTTCTTCTTTCAAGAACATTGTTTTGATTGAAGACTCTACTAAATCACTTACATATCGACATCTCTGCCCATGTGCATGGATTAAAAAAGATTACATCATGTTGAGTAAGTGTACATCTAAATCAGAGCCCCCTTTGGCTAAGCTACCATGAATAGGGGAAATCCAATCCGTCAAAGTTACCCACAAAACAAACCTGGTCCTATCCGTTTCCGTATGTCCGCACCGAATATCTAGAGGGATTTGTACCCTGGTGGATGGTGTGACAAAACATCATCTTCACCAGTTGGACTACATCCCTTTCAATTTTTAGGATATTTTGTATTTTTGTTTCATAAATTTTGTTTTCTTTTTCTGATACAAAAATCCTGTTTCATAGTGGAGGTTTTTGGTTGGTTCTGGGATGGTTCTAGTATAGTATTCTTTTTCAATTTGGATTTTTCGGGTCAACATGCTCATTTAGTGAAATTTGACTTTCTGTTTTTGACTTACAGATTTCACTTTTGAATCGGAGAATTCAGAATTCAAGAGGATTTTTATCTATTAGTTTTTCCTAAGTGAAATTTTAACAAGGTAACCCTAATTATTCCTCAAAATGGAGACTCCTACGTAGTTTGCAATGAATGTATCTTCCCATATTTGTTTAAATGTTTGTTTGGCACTTTTCTTTTTGCAAGTTGCAAAATCTTCATTTGTTGTAAATTTAAAATTTGAATGGCCAACATTTCTGTGGTGTATCATTTTCAATTTTAGGGACAACAGTTCGCTGCTATAGTTTGGGTTTGTGTAATTTGTTGAATTGAATTGCAATATAAAGGACTTTAGTGATTTAAAGTTGAGAGTTCATTGAAGGAAAGGGATAAAGACATTGCATTCAGTAACTGATAAGGTTATAAAGGCATTACATTTAGTTATTGAGAAGGTAATCGGTTTTGATTACTGAGCAGTTAATATTATGAATTTGTGCATTTATGTGGTCTTCTTGTTGCAATTTTCTAAATGCAGATTTGGTTAGCGTTATTGGTTTCCCTTTTCACGCATTCCAGCATCAAAAATGTCACATGGCTTTGCTATTGAGATTTATTTTGATCCGTCTCTTGAGAATCAAGTTCTCAAGGCATGGAATGTTCTAGCTAGAAGACAAATCAACACTCAATTAATTGAAATCGAAGCTCGTCCTCACATTACTCTATTTTCAAGCCAAATCCTTACATTTCACAGCCAAATTTGTGAGCTATTGAAAAGGGAAGGAATTGAAGTAGGTGATATTTACCAGACAGATAGCTGGGTTCTTCACTGCACTGTTGTGCAAGACGTCCCAAGGAATTGCATGGCTGAAGCTTTTTGTATCCTACGAGATTTGAAACTACCCATAAGTGGACATATTTTTGATATTGGTTTGGTTTAGTTCTCTCCTGTAATGGATTTTTTTTCTTTTCCTTTAGGAAATAACTTGAATCGTAACTAAATGCATCTGAAGACCTGATTTAGAGCCTAGGGGATTCCCTTTTTAACAACAAATATCTTGTATATTCAAATGACGAAGCTTCAAGTGGTACCTTGAGGTTTGAGGTTTGAATAACTTGATCATTTGCATAGATTGTTTGTACTTAGTTTGAAGCCTGTGGCTCTACTTCTAATTTGCAGCAAACACCCCTTCAGTTTTTTGTACATACATGCATCTCTTATCAGTTTGTGGATCTTGAATTGTTTTGAAAGTGCAGAATAATCTAAAAACTCACTTCATTTAGGCTTGTGTATACAATTTCTTAAAAATGACAAGCCTGGGTTTAAAAGTTAAAAATATCAATTCCTCTCATATACTAGATCTTAATATATAACAAGAAAAATGAGTTTCAATATCTTTCTAATGGCACTCAATGCTTAAATAAAATGTGAAGCAAGGCGTGAACAACATAGTTCTTATTCTGCTGCAGTTTTCCATGCATCTCATCCCTCTTCATCTGGACCTTCTCCGCAACATAGCCTTCATCCTATAACCAGCCAAACTAATTTTCGTAACTTATATTTATCCCAGTTAATAACAGTTGCAATAACTACGGAGATATGAGAATCCAAAATTTTGGCTAACCTACAACTATGAAAGATGAATTTTCCTGGAGTTTGGCATAAACAAATCACCTTCTGACATAGAATAAATAAAGAGATTTACACCAATAAAATATGCATGTAATTGCAGCCTAATTTGCTATAAAATATAATAAAACTTAAAACGGAAAATACCTGTAAACAGGGAATAACTCACAAATTATGGAAATCAATAGGAAATTATTGAAGATCTTACCAGGAAGACAACCTTGGCCATGGTCTGCTATCTCCTCTCCCTCAAACCCCAAACAAAAAAGCAACACAAAAATACAGAAAACCCATAAATACTACTGACCTAAAGACCCTTTCACAACAACATTTACAGACCAAATGAAATAAAAGATTCAACAAAAAAAAGAAACAACAAAAAACAACATGGCCGTGCATTAAATCATGAAACAAAATAAAGTGGCAGAGGCACAAGAACAAAACAAAAAACTTGCAACATCAGGGCTCTTCTTCCCATCAGCCAATACTGTGGTCTTTGCCAAATTTCATGCCTGTCACAGAGAATATTTTGTGTGTCATGCTTAGATCTGATCCGTAGAGCCATATTTATGAAGATTTTAAGTCCATACAAGGTTAGAAAATCAAAAGAAAAATTAGTTGAGAAGCATACAATAAAATTGCGGCTGTATAGTTCTGTAACAGCAGTAGCCAACAATCATTCAGTCAACGCACCTATTAGGGATGATCTCTATGACAGGCATCCTCCGAATGTGAGATTATGTAGTGATTCTTTAGGGTTTCAATCCATGGCTTCATCATCTTCTTTTTCTTCTGCTCCTACCCTGAAACACTTAGATGAAATTAATTGCAGAAGCAAAATGGTGAAGAACTACTTTATAAAATGGATTTTAATTGCATAGATAAACAAATCTGAGGCCTAAGATTGTGAATAGCCTAATTCGCTAAAAAATATTATTTATCCCTTACCAGGTGGAGAACGTGTGTAAACCCTTACCAGATAAATGTATTGTCTTCTCCTGCCCTGCTCTACTCGTTCGATACCAAAACAATAAATAATAAAAAAAATACAGAACACCACTCAACCTCCCAACATTAATACCCATTATAAGAAATATCATAAATGATTCAGACGAAGAAATGGGAGCACCGCCGTGCAAAAAATCATGACACGATATAAAAGTGCAGACCAACAAAAACAAAACAAAAAAGAATACAAAGAGAAACGATGATAATGCAGTCTGGCACGGGATTTTAATGAAAAATTCCCTTCAACGCCTAAACAACGTCCTTGGAAAAAGTAAAAACGTCTAAACGGGTGTCAAAACGTCAAATTTAAGATAGTCATAGAAACGTCCGCAAGGGCCTTTCCCATAGGAGGAACGCCTTCGGCGTAATTACAGGAGTGCCCAATAATATTTCTTATTTCTAATTATTTACATTCAAGTGTGAATTATTAACCAGATGTTTGTGCAGGGTTTATGTTTTGATTTTATTAGGAGAAATAATAATTTTTAGTAAAGATAACTGAAAAATTATTATTTATGCAGAATGTAAAATTTTGGAACTACTTTATGTGTGTTGCATCTGTCATAGTTACGGCATGGTTGTTTAGCCGTGCATTTAGAGATGGTGCAGAGAGCATCGGATGTGGTGCAGAGAGCATTGGTCAAGGATTGGACAGTTGTGTGCCTGCGGCATGAATGTTTAGTCGTGCATTCAGAGATGGCGCAGAGAGCATTGGACGTGGTGCAGAGAACATCAGACAATGAGAGGAGAGTATTGGTCAAGGATTGGATAGTCATGGTTGTCATTTCATTGAAGTAGAGAGCATCAAACATGGTGCAGAGAGCATCGGACAAGGAGTGGAGAGTATAGGTTGAGGATTAGATAGTCATGGTCGTCATATCGTTGAAGCATCAACGAGATAACCACGACTATCCAATCCTCGACCAATGCCTCTCTGCACCACATTCGATGCTCTCTGCACCATCTCTAAATGCACGACTAAACAACCATGCCGCAACTATGACAGATGCAACACACATAAAGTAGTTCCAAAATTTTACATTCTGCATAAATAATAATTTTTCAATTATATTTACTACAAATTATTATTTCTCTCAATAAAATCAAAACATAAACCCTTCACAAACACCCCCTTTTTAAAATTAAAAAATTGGTTAATAATTCACACTTAAATGTAAATAACTAAAAAATAAGAAATATTATTGGGCACTCCTGTAATTTTGTAAACATTGATACCTGAAAAAATCCATATATAGCATATTGTGGTTCACCACTTGCTTCGTGTTGATTTATGACTCCAAGACTTCTTACTTCCTTAATCCTTTTGTTAAGATAATTTTGTAATGCTTCCATCTTGTTAACATCTAAGTCATTGCCATCTGTTATTTGCTCCAGTGCTTTTACCGATGTCTCAATAAATTCAATCTTTATTTCCAATTTCTGGGTTAATCAATCGACAAAAAAATTGTTTTCATTTATAAAAAATGAAACTAATTAATATAAATGAACTTGACCATGATTATCATTTCATTTAATTTCACAAAAAAGAACTAATCTTTCAATTCTCTTTAAGAAAATTGTCACAACCTTGCACTTTTCATCGAGCTTCCCTTGTAGCTTGCATGGCTCCATAGCCTGCAAAAAAAATATAAAAAGTAAACATGATAGAATAATTTTATGTATCATATCCACCAAAGTAAAAATATTAGACATAGTCAATAACATATAGCAACTCACACACCCTTCTATTTTCATCATGGGTTCGTTCTTTCCAAAGAACTCTTGAGCGTCTCAATGTTCTAATTCTTTCCCATTTTTTTCTATTTCGTTCTATCACCCTTCAGGTCCATGCTAAGCAGAAAACTCAACTCAATGAGAAGAATCAATGATAAAGAGTCCTCCAAAATTCAATTCTTAAACAAGAGTTAATTACACAAGATACAAGAATATAATAAGATTAAAAACATGGACTATTACAAGGACTATGTAAAATCTTGTAACCACAAACACCTAAAGCTGGAATTGACATAACATGTCTCTCAATACAATCAAAATGATAACAACTCATAATCGAAGGATATTTTAATAAAATATTGCACCTCAGATTTAACAAAAAGATTAAGAATGCATTACAACAAAAAGGCATCAAAACAAGAAGAAGCAACCAACAAAGACTTTTATATGAAATTTTGCAGATCAAATTTAAGAAAAAGATCACAACTATGTTCAACAAAATTAATTTAGGTGAAAATTGGGGCAAAAACATTAGGACAACATAGTTCAAAGGCCTCCAAAACAAATGTTATCAAATAGTATCAAGACCTTATTTAGATGAAGACCAATAGTAAAACCCCCAAATTTTGCTAAGGCTTACCTATTTAACTGCCAAGGATACAAGTTCAAGAAGGGGAAATAAATAAATGATTTTAGACCTCTAAATTTGGAGGAAGTTGAGGCATTCAAGCTATCAAGCTAATTGAGGTCAAATAATCTCCAAATTTGTCTATATTGCACTACTACTGTAGCATAGAAGAAAAAATAATAAGAATATCAAGGAGTAAATAGATCAATGAAAAAACCTATGACATTTACATTTAACAAAATTGAAACACAATTAACATTGTATAATTATACAGAATATTTCAACCAATGATGTCAAAGAAATCCTAAAAATTAATCTATAACATAAATGCATCTCTAACTTTAGAAAGGAAAAAAATCAATAACACGTGCAAATCAAACACAATTCAAAACAGGAGTAAAACAAAATATAGCTACTTAACTAAAAATTAAAATAAAAAAATCATCTTTGGAAAAATTCACAAACATTTCTATAAATGCAAGTGTGGGGTTTAGAATTTACAGCGAAACAGGTTCTGGTTGGAGTATTATAATCTATTAGTAGGCTTATGCAAGGAAAGGGAAAAATTGGAACCAACGGAAAAAACAAATCGCCGCAGGTGGCCCAATTTCAATTGTCTGCTCCTAATTGCAAAGGTGGAATTTGAAGCTAGCACACCTAAAAACTTCAAAAACAATAAGTTGTTTATGTAGAGAAAACATACCAACGGGATATACAAACAGAAAAAGTGCAATCCCTGAATTCAATTACAACACCACCAACCAACACCTCAATTTGAGGATTAACATCAAAAGAGTCGACTAAGGGAAGAGGCAACATATTTTGGTGTTTTTGTGTTGGAAGACATGATCAGAAAAATAATGAAGAAGGATCAAAATTTACACATTGCAAGTTGTGTCTGTCATTTCATTATGCATGAGATAGCTACAAAATGGTTAAAATGGTTAGAGCCATCCATTAGTTAATACATAAAAAATAGTGACTTAATGACCCTCGTAAGGGTATAATTCTCAAGATCCACAGACTCCTGAACTAACTGGACAACCATACATGTTGAGCTCCATCTACACTAGATCCCTTCCCATCTTCTAAGTATGGACTTCTTCAAATCACGTATTATGCATCAACAGTTTTTTCACCCAGTTGGTATGTCTTTGAACTTTAGCTTTGTTGTATTTAGAAAGTAAATTATATTATAGACGTCTGCTAGCTTTTTGATGAGAGACCTCTAATTGTTTGTGGCTAAACATAGTGACTTTGTCATTTGTTTTACACACTATTTAATTATAGATCCATAAATTAATGTAGCAAATTGTATAGAATTTTTTAAAATATGTTTTTAATGTAGATAAATGCCCTCAACTGCAACTAAATTTTGAAGCACCAAACTCTGCAAAACCATCTGCATGCCCAAGTTTGAATCTTTGATGTCTTTATGTGGTAGACTGGTGTTTGTTTACCACACGCCCAAGATAGACTAGTAATTGTTTACCAAACTCACATTTCTTCATATTATACGCCAATCATTTCTCCCTTAGCACTTACAAGAATTGCTGCAAATGAGTTATACATGTTCTTCTCATCTGGCACTGAAAATTAAAATAGCTTCCAAATGTACAATAACATGTGTATACATGAATGGCTGCAATACATCATTCATTAATCCCATAAATTTAGAAGATGCATTACATAAACCTAACAAAAATACTAAGCATTCACAGAACTTGTTTTATCTTGAACGGAATCTTCCATACATCCTCTTCCTTCATCCGAACTTGATGATACCCGGATTTAAAATCCAACGATGTAAATTACTTGGCATGTTGAAGTTAGTCCAAGAGATCATCTATCCGTGGAGGTGGATATTGGTTTTAGATGGTGAGCTTATTCAAAGCACGACAATCTCTGCAATTCTCCAAGACCCATATTTTTGTACCATCAAAATGGGTGACCCACATGAGGAGGTACTTGAACGAATTACCCTTTGTTCTAGTAGCTCTTGGAGTTGTTTCTTCACTTCATTTGTCTCCATCAACGATTGTCTATATAACTCGATGTTAGGTACAGGAAATCTCGGCAACAATTGAATCTCATGTTGTACTTCTCGTTTTATAGGCAAGCCTTTTAGAGCTTGAAACACTTCCTGAAAAGGCTAAAATACAATATCCAAATCCTTTCATTCCTGGATAGAAACCTCAAAGATTTCTAACCCATCTTGTTTATCATTAAATAAAAGTAAACAAAACTAAATATGATTTCCCTAACTTAGTCTCTTTGCTTGGATGGCACTTATAAGGGCCAGCTTAGGCTTGTTTTGGTGTGCCTTAAAGTTGTAGTTTAATCCATCCTTGATCTATGTCATTTATCCATCCTCATGAATATGGCACCATGACATACAAGTAAGGAGTTATGAAAACCACATCAAATGCATCAAATGGAATAACAATTAATTCCGATAATCTTGAACTTACAACTTCTAGTTATACAAATTTATACACCCTTTTCCACCCATCCCCAAGGGATAGGGGTGTGGATGCTCATAAGTTTCAAGACAATCGCATCAAAAATCCAATAAAATTAAGAACTAAGCTAAACTAACACATTTACCTTAGTTTTCTTGATTTGTAATAACTTACTCATCTCTTCTTCTTGTCCCCGACTGTAAATACCGTTGGTCGTGCATCCCAACCTTTCGTCTCTATTAAAATTGTTCTCCATTTCAACCTCAACTTCATTCTTCAAAGTTGCAATGGACTTCTTGGAGTCCTTGGAACAATTATTTGTTCAACTCCAAATGTAACATCAGTATCTTCGTTGATACCACAAGGTTTACAAAACAAGGTATCCTTACAGGTATTTTAAGTAGTGGCAGTCATCCTACCTTTCCACTTACTTGATGCAGGAGCATCTTGTAAATAGTCAATGTTGGCTTTCCTAGGTGATTAGGGATGTCTTGAGTCCATTTGAGTTGGTCATGGCATGTACTAGTCCATTTGGACTCCATAAGCAACTAATAAGGAGTTTCCCTCCAAAATGTATAGTTTGATTTTGAATATTTGAACTAGTTCTTAGGTGTGTGATAGACTTAGGTATTAAGTGAAGGATACAATAAATGAAGTAATGGGGTTTTGAGACTTGTTCTCCACCTAACCTAACTTGTTTGACCCAACTAGGGTGTAACATCACTTAGTTTAGCTTTATCTTGGGTAAGTTAGTGATGAGAACCCTAGCCACGTTCTTGAATATACATTATCATCATAGGTATTCGAATGAAGGAGGCATAGAAGAGGTTGGAAGTCAGCTTTGAAAAGTGGAAACCCTGTAACAGAGTCCTATGTCTCATGAAGCATTGTATGTTAAGTATTTGTGAATGATTCCTATGGATAAATGTAGAATGAATGTTGTCTTAGTATTGAGGAATGTATAGGCATCAGAAAATCATGAATGTGCTCTAATGGAGGTGATTAGGAAGGTAAGAAAAATAATGAAGGAGAATTCCGTGAAAAAGGGTGTACTGAGAAGGTAATGAGAAAGTTTTCGGCATCAAATGTTCACAAGGATTGTCTTACCATAAACCATACTTGTATGATGCAATGTATATGAGTTATTGATTGATTGAAACCCTTGGTAATTCGTGAATGCATGATTAAGAACTTAAAAAGTAAGGAGGTTATCTTTGAATTCTGTGTGTAGACTGTCACTTAATGATTTTCAATGACTTCAGATGGTTGTGAGGGGTTTGTAAAAGTGTTTTGAGTTGTTAAGACACCCTGTAGTGATCAGGAAATGGACAGACAATCAAGTATTCATTACCCAGTATGTACCCTTTTCCAAGCCTTAAGAACTAAAGGAGCAATATAATGTTAAGTAGTGTTTAAGAACCTGTAACAAGTTATTATGGACTAAAAGCTAAGTTGTATATAAGGCATTTAAAAAAATAGTAAAAGGAGATTGCAAGTTCAAGAAAGGAATAAAATTCAGAGTTGACCGTTATAACTATACAGTTGAGGGTTTGGAGGAAAGTCATTTAGTGCAAGAAGTCTTGATCATCCTTTGAAACTGTGGAACCTTTGATAAGTTGGTAATAGATTCTAGGAAGATTGTATATCCTTAAATAAGGTGAGTTATAAGTGCTTGAAGCTAAAAGTTTAGAATACAATTTTGACTGTGACAGTCTAGATGATAGAAGTAAAACAGTGATCTTTTGAAGAAATCTATGAGGAAGTGGTAAGTTAAAGTTGTTGGGAAGTTTGTTGATTAAGTGTAAACCTTGAGAAATGAGAAAAGTCCTTTTGGAAGCCTTATTCATGTTAGAATCCATGACTGTCCTGTATAGTACAGTCCATTGAGAAGCCTTTACGGAGAGCAAGAAAACATATCCAGAAGAGGACCTTGATAGAGGATAGGTAAGTGACTTGAATAAGTTGATGAAAGGAGTATAGAACAATGAGCAAATGAGGTGAGAAGACTTTAGACAAGTCAAGGTGAAGTAGGTAACAGAGTTGAAGGTAGAGAAATGCTTAAGAAAAGTCAAGACGCCAAGAAGGCTAAAGGTGAGGATATAGCATGAATGAAGCTTGGAAGAGTAAATAAACATAGGAGAAATCTTGAATGAGGATAAAATAGGTGGATAAAGGTGTCATTAAATTTGAAACTAGTGAGGAACTACAAAACCCTAGAAAGTGAATTCAAACCCTAGCTAATCCTCCTTGAAACAAGGCAAAAGGGAGAAAGTTGTGTTGGGCAAATTGTACTTTGAGTTGGAAGATAAAATTTAGCATGCTCCTAGAGGGCCATAAAGGGTATCCAAATCATTAATCAGTTTTTCATGAATACTTGTGGATTGCTCCAAACATGAAGGTCAGGAGGGCTAAAAGCCCTAGTTGCAAAACGCTAAAACGAGAATAAAAGTTGATGGGCAAGGATTTGAGTTTTGAAACTTTGAGAATGGCTTAAAGAGGATAATGTGTATCATAAAATCTTGACAATCAAGCAAGTTTCTCTTATAGATTTCTCTTCTTCCTCATGCTCTTCCATGAACTCTTCATCATGGCTCTCTCTTTTTCATATACAAAGCTTTTTGACTAGGGCACGAAAAACTTCATCCATGGATTGTTGCATGCTAGATGCGATCTTCTACCCATCCCATGGTGATCTCCAACATTGCAACTCTTCGAGCCAATTTTCTTCTCCTCTTCTTGCCATTTCTCGTCCTTTGATTCCACTCCCTTGTAGATATCTCTAGATTGCAAAGGTAGTACTTCTCCACCTTTGGCACTATCATACAAACCACACAAGAACAAATTCCACGGTCCCCTAGGATATATAATCAGCCCTAATACCAAAATGATTTGTAAACACTAAGTTAGACCTCAAAAAATCACAACAATAGATCCATAATTCACTTATGCTTGAAATGACAGTTAATTGCTCTTAGTGAATGGGATTCTCAGTATTGTCATTGCTTGGAAACAATGTTAATGAAAGCATTTACACACACACACACACACACAACAATATTGAAACAATTCAAATCTTTTCTTATCTGGGAAAAAAATGTAAGACAAAAGTCTGAATTATGAACGGAGTCAATATATCTTTATCTCTAACTCATAAGTTTATTCCTATCTAGAGAATCCAATTGATTTAATATCTAATTCAATCATCGATGTACCAAACATTCTTATATGAATGTAGTGAACATTTGACTTGACACAAAATTTGATTCTTGGAAAACCCCATGATGAGGGAAAAATCAGTACGGAGGGAAAATTGCTCTCTTTCCAAAATTATTATTGGACAAAGAATGAAATACATATAAATGGAAGATTTAATACAAAAATCGATAATGCAATTCCACATTTGCAATTCCCTGTTGTTGTTTTGCTACACATTGTTTTTGTAAACAACTACACACCATAAGACTCTCCCACTCACAAGATCCTTCCAATCCCCTCCTTCCTGCATTAAACATGCCTCAAATGTCCTCTTGTGCACTAGAGAATCCAAACAGTCAAGCAAGGGAGGAGGCAGTGTCTTTTGGCTCGTCTTTGGATAGTCTGCCTACCAATAGTGAAACCGAAGAGGTCATTTGTGCAACTATGGGGTTAGCTTATGTAACCATCGGGGCAGCTTGCTTAACTATCAAGGTGGCTTGTACAACCACCAAGGCGCCTTACACAACCGCCAAGGTGGCTTCCAAACCATCTGGGCAAATGCACAAACCACCTCCTACACAAGGCGATAATTTTGCCACCATTCTTTGAGTACTCTATTTCCCGCTTTCTTTTTTAATTTTTTCCTAATGTGTTGATTTCATGAAGTTATGTTTTTAGAGACCCCTTTGGATTATTGATAACACCTTCAAACATTCTTTGTTTACATTGAAAACCATAAACATGCCAAAACAACAGAGTGACCTAAATATTAAAACAATAGGACTTTTCAATCAGGAGTTTGCCATCAAGCATGCGTGAAAAAGGCAATTAGAAATTTGTTTTTGTTGGTTCACATATAAAGCGTGCAACAATAACAAAACAAAATTAACATGTATTTAGAAAAGTTTGATTCCCTGTCTCGTATGTCTTGCCATAATATATGCATGAATTTATTTAAACCAAGTTACAGATTCCAATCTAAACAATGCAAGCTATTTTTTTGTATCAAATTTCATGTTGTTTGCATGCGCTTTTTTTTGCACATTTCTTGTTTTTTTTCCAGTTGCAAATGTCTCGATTGTTATTCCTATTTTTTCAATTTGTGGGGAGGTTCATATTTCAGTGTACCTTCATTAGAGTCGTAAGCCAAGAAAAATCATTGTGAATGCGATCCAATTGTGCGGAATTTGGAGAGATAAAGTGGAGACATTGGCAACAAGTGGAGTTGATCTCTAACCAGCTCAACTATAATGTTTTAGATGGTTTTGGTTGCCTACAATACAAAACATTCACAACACATTGCAGATGTTTAAACTCTTCATCCCTTTGCAAGTGTGTAGTTAGTGTCAAGCCCGCTGATGGGAGGGGAATAGTGTTTCTAGTCTGCATCGTATAGAACTAGAGAGGTAAACAAAAAAGTATGTTAGTCCAAGAGGATATTCTCATCTATCACGGGCAGCTTTAAAAGCCTTGTCGTAAATCAATCTAACGCCCAACTTGGGGCATTTCGAAATGGCCGCATAGGGGATCCAGCCCCTCAGCACATAACGAATCCTGTCATTGACGAAGGCACATGCCCCCACATGTCACTTTGGAAAAGGGATTGGAGCAAACTGTAAATCCAGTGTACTTGTAGTGTCTTTAACGTAAACTGTTGAAACCAAAAATTGCAATGAAATCATAAGTGAATGTATGATGAGGATCACGATTAAGTAAAAAAAGCACACAATTATCACAAAAAAAAAAGATTTTCATGCAAAACAGTGAATCAAAATGTACATTAATTAATAATTTCTTAGTTCATAATATGCATAAAAAATGTATAATCTTCACCAAAAATACCAAATTAGTTTATTTTAAGCAAAACATAACATAATAGTTTTCATGTCAAAATAACAAGTAATATATACAATTTGGAAATGCAAAGACAAAAAACAGTTATGAATAGCAAGCACACTGTACATTTAATACTATCTGCAAGATTCAAAATAGCAAATGAAAAAACATACCTGAGCTACAAAGTCTTTAACTATCCGGTGAAAAATAGATCCTGGGTAATGGAGAGTTCTTTTGGTTGTTTGTCCAAAGCCCTTCTCTCCTGTATAGAAACTAAAAATATACATCAGATTTGACTTATGCGGCATGATTGGTAAATTCAAAGTTTAAATCATTGTGGCAATCAAAACAAATAAAATGCCGATACCATACAGGGAAATACAGCTCTGCAAAAAATAGTCAAATTGTAGAAATTTAAAAACATAAAAAAATGCATATTCAACAGAAGGTCTATTACCTATGCAGAGAGCTCTGAAATTTTCTGCTGTGTGTTGCAGCAATTTCCTTTTATCTGGGTATACCTGTAGCTGTGAATTTGCAGAACGCAATAAACCCCAATGCCTACAAATAATATCTACAAATAAATTTAGCTCCATAATAGGAACTGGCAATAACCTGGAATTCATATAACCTAGTATGGGACATTCTTGTTTTACAAGGATAAAAACCAGAGAGATAACAAAAGTGGTTATCATGCATATGCAAAGGGAAATCTGAATACTTACAGAGAAACAGCAGGCAAACCCACCAGTGCACCCATCGCGCGAGGAGATAAGCAGAGGAAAATCAAAATAAATCCACAGGCGCAAAAAAAAGCAGAGCAATACCCTTCCTAGAACCGAAATGTAAAGAACATTAAAATTTATAACCCCTGTTTATACCAAAAAAAAAATTCATGCACCTCCAGTCTGCATCAAATTTAATGGAGTCATACCTCTCAACCACCCCTCAACCACTATGGATAAATATCAAATACCCTGAATTCAAAGCTTGCAGAGATGGGTTCACCGCTCCTCCATCCACGGCTCGCGCACGCATGTACGTTGACGACCGGATTTGATGCATCGTTGACGACAGGTGACAGTGAGGGGAGCTCCTTCTACCAGAGCATACGCCGACAATAGAAATGATTTTCATAGAACACAGAATAAGAACGTTTGGTTCCATCATAAAAAAAAACACATTTATCGCCTGGAGTCTTTGCAAGTGGATTCAACGTCCTACGAGTTGGGGTAAGCTAAATCTCGATGGAGTTGCAAAATAAACTCCCAGAGCAACTACGGTTGGAGAATCATAAAGACTATCACAAGGTAAATATGAAAACCATAGGCAATCAAACAAAGCAAAAGACATTGAATCTGTATGTGGAAGGGGATTCTAAGATTTTCATTGACTTGGTGAGTAACAAATGTCGCAGAAATCAAAGCAATATATATATCAATCCGGTCCTGCTCAGAATAGAGGGTACAGGGTAAATATCAAAAGCATACGCAATCAAACAAAGGAAAAGACACTGAATCTATATGTAGAAGAGGATTTTAAGATTGTCATTGACTTGGTACGTAACAAACGTCGCAGACATCCAAGCAATATTCGTCAATCTAGTCTTACTCACAATAAAGGGTGGAGAATGGAAAATATCCTAAATGAAAAGCATTAGGTGATTCAAACGTTTAAAGAATTCAGACCATGCCGTATCTCTAAAAGTTATAATAGTGTAGTTGAAACTTTGGCAAGTCATTAACCTCCTTGTTGAATCAGGACATTTATGTCATTGAAAAAAAAAGGAAGACTTGCCATTATGGATAGAAAAATTGCTTCTGTTTTAACCAAAATCATGTAGACAATGAACAAGCATGAAGTAAGTATCATAGTCTCCTTACCAAACTCAACTATGGGTACTCTATCACTGTAAACAAATAAACAAGGAAATAATAGCCACATGGTTATCAATGCAAATGAGGGTTCAATGCCCACATACAAGATTCTCTCCTTGCTTTAATAACTCCTCCCACTCATACTGCTAGCACTTCACCACCTTTTTTGACACCTTTTTCGTGTCATCCATCACTTCCTGCACATTATTTTTCCCTAGATTTATAAATTCACCATGTATTCAATTTCTAATAGCATGCTTCCTTAATCACATCATTTTGCCTAGGTGTCTTAACTTTTCCACCACCTTTTTTTCTTTCCTCAAGTCCAATAGGATATGTCCAAGACTTACATTTTTTCCCTTCTTATTTTCACCTCGCAAATTTGGCTCACTACCTCCTCATCGATTTTCCCCTTTTACTAGGAATAGCAAGCAAGGACTTTTACTATATAATCCAATGCAAACTATTTTCCCCATATTTATCGATACACACATGCTTATTTGTCTGGCAATCAAGCCACAAGCTTGAAAAGCATGACCTAGCATATGCACTCACTTCTCAAGAGAAAATGGCATACAACAATCCACAAAGTGTACTGCCCCTAAGGCAATATATGGGACAATCTATTAAAAATATTTCAATGTATGGAAAATCCACTTATATGCCAACAACGAGTAAGAAATTCAAACACAAGTGCTTTTAGATTGGGATTCGAATCATGAGGAACAAAGGAACATTTAGTATTTGTTAGGTTTAGGTTGAGGAAGGCTTAGGTGAGTTATTAGTGTATGAAATCCATATCAACAAAAAGACTTAGCAAAATAAGATTGAAACCCGCAAGTTGTTGCTGGCACACATATCTACATCTCCTCTTACAACATTGATTCCACACTTTCATAAACACGTGGATTGGAAAAATAAATTTTTACATTTTCCTACATGTATTGTAATCACTTCTTAAGGTTTGTTCAATTTAGACCTTCTACCTTTGGGAATAATGCAGAGACGTCAAAGCAAGTGCGTGTGAGGAAAATGAAACACAAAAGAGAGGCGTCAACATAGAAATGTCCAGTTTCATTGCTCAAAAAAAAAATTACAAGCGCTGCCTCCTCCTTCTCTCTCCCATAAAATGCCTCTACCTGCCCAAGTCTCGTTTGCTTTTAAACTTTATACTCACCAATCATGAGGAACAAAGGAACATTTAGTATTTGTTAGGTTTAGGTTGAGGAAGGCTCAGGTGAGTTATTAGTGTATGAAATGCATATCAACAAAAAGAGTTAGAAAAATAACATTGAAACCCACAAGTTGTGGTTGCCACACATATCTACTTCTCCTCTTACAACATTGATTCCACACTTTCATAAACACATGGATTGGAAAAATAAATTTTTACATTTTCCTACATGTATTGTAATTGCTTCTTAAGGTCTGTTCAATTTAGACTTTCTAGCCTTGGGAATAACTATTGTGATGGCAATGCAGAGACGTCAAAGCAAGTAAGTGTGAGGAAAATGAAACACAAAAGAGAGGCGTCAACATTGAAATGTCCAGTTTCATTGTTCAAAAAAAAAAATACAAGGGCTGCCTCCTCCTTCGCTCTCCCTTAAAATGCATCGACCTGCCCGAGTCTCGTTTGCTTTTAAGCTTTATACTCACCACCATGGAAGACAATTGGGTTTGAATCTGAACTCTATGTTCCACTAAAAAAGAGCATTCTTCGCCTCATATTAGGAGTGCAAGCTAAAAACCCTCTCGTGAAATTTCAAACTCCATATGTCACCAAACAAACCTCTTCGTTTCCTAATTTTGTCTTTGAACAAATTCCGATCCAAGAAGACTCACTCCCTTCTAATCAACCTGAGAGCTTCCCTCGCACTAAGAGGTTTTTGAGTTCTTAATATAGCCCTTTTGACCATCATTGAGAGCATCATTCAAATGGGTAAAAAAATTAACGACAAGAGGGTTGATATTGCTATAATGGAAAACAACATTGCTCTCTTGATAGATTACAACTATCATGAGGGCAATGCAAAGACATCAAAGCAAGTATATGGGGGAAAATGAAACACAAGAGAGGCATCAACATAGAAATGGAAAGTTTTATAGCTCAAAAAAATGTTACAAGTGCCTCCTCCCCTTCAACAAAGCACCAAACAATCAACATTCAAGATGGAGAACCTGCAAAGGTGATTATACCAAGGGAGATGTGTTCCCTTCATGTCCAACTCCACAAATACCATCCTTGCACATTCTACGTTTACAATTCCAAAAAAGGGAGACCCCCTCTCACCTATACCTTGTCCTATCCAAGTTTCATTTGCCTCTTAATATAGCCCTCTTAATCATCATTGAGAGCATCCTTCAAGTGGGTTAGAAATTTGATGACAAGAGGTATGATATTTCTACAATGGAAAACAACGATGCTCTCTTGATAGATTACAATCAACATCAAGAGTGCATCAAATTGTTACAAGAATTCATAATGCCAAAAAAATGAATGCATCTCGTATCTCCCTCACCCTAAAGTGTTTTTGCATGATAATAAGTAGTCATCCTTCTTAATATAGCCCTCTTGACCATCATAGAGAACATCCTTCAAATGAATAAGATAATCAATGACAAGAGGTTTGATATTTCTACAATGGAAAACAACATTGCTCTCTTGATAGATTACAACGAACATCAAGAGTGCATCAAACTGTTCCAAGAATGCATGATGCAAAAAAAAAATGAATGCATCTCATATCTCAACCACCATTTCACACAATTGTGTAGCCAAACAAAGGGCATAGAGTAACTTCTTAACACAAAATGAAATACAACAAAGGCTAAGATCCGATGAATATAAATGTAGCTTGACCATGGAACTCATATCAAATGCATAGAGGGATGCCTACTTGTACTAGATGAGTATTCATGGCAGAACAAAGGAATGTATCTAGGCTATCTTCATCTAAATCTATACAAAAATATGACCCTTATAACATACATGGATCAAGTGATTGAACCTTCTTTCTTTTGTGAGAGGATATAACACTATTAGGATTAGTCCTATTGTGACAGTGGTGAATATGACTGTAGCTTGATCATGGAATTCATATAAAATTCATAAACAGGTGACTACTACTTTATTAAATACACTTGACTACTACTTTATTAAATACTCATGGAAGACCAAAGGATTGTACCGATGCTATCTTTATATAGTACTTGGGTTGTATCATGTTTCTCATTGAAAACAACGGAGACTTACTAAGTTTGTTGATTGAAAAGCAATATCAACTTACTGACATTGTAATCTAGGAAAAATAGTGACTTGTAACAAATGGTTGTTGGCTTCCTTAACCAACCCCTCCTTGAGAACACAACTTCTCAACTTACTTCCATTGTTATTTGGTAACAATAGTGACCTGTAATAGATTAATGTTGGGTTCCTTAACCAACCCCTCCCTAAGAATTGTGGCCTTGTGGTAAGTAAAATTTATCGTATACAACTACTGGCCCGCATTGAATAACATCTAAGATTTACGCTAAGTATATTGACTTTGACCTTGAACAAAGTCTGATCTTACATGACATGCGTGACTATAGTATCTTAACATTTAACAGAATGATGTCCTAGAATTGAAGGGTTGGGTTTAGAATCAACTCTGGGACCTATTTGCTTGTGGCCACTTTGTACTTTGAGGCGGACCCAACTTATCAACAGAAGTACTAAAGTTGGGATATGCAATCACGTTGATCTAGATTAGGCAATATGACATATGCATAAGAGTGTGATCAATAAAGTAAGTCCTTCAATGTAGAAATCAAGGACAGTAGTTAACACAGACTTCTATTGTTTTGAAGCAGTTGAACAATTAATTGTTTATTACATAGTGGGAGATCTTAAATGTGGACCATACCCACAAGTCTTTAGGAGTTGACAAGTGCTTGGACAGAAGGTTAAATAAATCAATATTAACAATTCCTTTCAAGAGAGGTTGCACCCTTCCAACTAGAAAGTCATAAGAAGCTTATCAAGTAGTCTTACTTATTTGAAGCCAATAAAATAAGTTGCTGACTTGGAAATCTTGAATACAAATATTTTGGGCATGTTTGAGGACATCACAAAGATGGCGAATCATCTTCATTACCGGGTTTATCAATTTTGCCTCTAAAATTTAATCAAAATACATGTCACATTTGGATTCCCTTGCCATAAATACCTATTAGTTTTCTAATTATTACTAAAAATAGTGTACTTTGGAATTTATAACATAAATTAAAAGTAATTACAGTCATTTTTTAAATTTTATGTAAAATTTCTATTAATTTAATTTATGTTTAATATTAAATTATTATGTTGATTTCAATTTTGTTATATTTTACTATGTATTACTTTCACGTAAAAAAATATTTTTATTAAAGGCTCATGAACCGTTTGATAAGCTACCTCAAAACAAAGAACATATCAAAACAAAATCAAAACCCTAACGTGCATTCGTTCCACTTCTCGAACGTGCATTCATTCCAAACTTTACAGAAGGGTCGGTTGAAGGAAGCAATAAAGAATAGATTAACCATTCTTAGGTACAATACTTTGTGTGTGAAATCGAGATTTTGTCACCAGCAATTGATATTTAGCTTGGTCATTGAGGTCTCCGCGTTGTCTTGATTAAGGATTGGTAAATCTCCCTCTTATAATACATAACAGTCATATGCTTATCAAAATCGTACACTCATGAAGTGAAGCATTCCTGACATTGGCCACTTGTTGGTTGCAACACCCTAAAAATGTAAGAGAGTTGTAGGGGCTTGATAAGCTAAGTGGGTCCTGAATCAATCTTGATAGTATGACTATTATTTGCTTAGTTTGGAATTTATTTCCGTTACAAATACTTGTGAAGCACCCTTAACCTAGGTTAGTAACCTAATATCAATTATATGAAACCTTCATATCCAGAAACAGTGTGTGGAAGCTGGAATCTGTGCATGTCCATAATAATTAACTTGTATAGAATGCCTGAGTTGCTTGTTATGATGATAAAGTATCATTTCTTTCAAAAATCTAAGAATCTACTCAAGTCATGTTTTAATAAAGAATATGAGAAGTGTCTAATTTATATCTCAAATGTTGTGATTTTCATATAAGCTCAACTAAAATATGACCCTTGGGACATAAGGCGAAAAGGTGATTGAAATTTATTACTTTTGTGACAAGATAGCAATATTGTAATTAGTTCTATTGTGACTCCGGTGAATATAAATGTAACTCAACCATGGAACTCATATAAACTGCATAGTGGGATGACTACTTGTACTAGATGAGTATTTATCGCAGAACAGAGGAATGTATCTAAGTCTATACTAACAGATGACCCTTATGACATACAAGGATCAAGTGACTGAACCTTCTATAGTGAAAAGATATAACACTATTGGGATTAGTCCTATTGTGACAGTGTTAAATATGACTATAGCTTGATCATGGAATTCATATAAAATTCATTAATAGATAACTACTTGTATTTTATTAAATATCCATGGAAGACCAAAGGATTGTATCGATGTTATCTTGTTGTATTATACTTCTCATTGAGAACCATAAAGACTTGCTAAGTTTGTTGATTGAAAAGCAATATCAGCATACTGACATTGTAATCTGGGGAAAGTAGTGAGTTGCAACAAATTGTTGTTGGGTTCCTTAACAAATCCCTCCTTGAGAACACCATATATTATACTTCCATTGTTATTTGATAAAAATGGTGACTTGTAATAGATTAATGTTGGGTTCCTTAACCGACACCTCCCTCAGAATAGTGACCTTGTGGTAAGTAAAATTTATTGTAGGCAACTACTTGCCCGCACTGAATAAAATTTGGGATTTAGGTTAAGCGTGTTGGCTTGACCTTGAGAAGAGCCTGATCTTACATGGCATGCATGGCTGTAGTTTCTTAACATTTAAACCAAGGATGATAGTTCAGACAGACTTCTGTTGTTTTGAAGCAGTTGAACAATTACTTGTTCGTTGCATAGTGGGAGACCTTGAATGTGGACCATACCCGCGAGTCTTTAGGAGTTGAAAGTGCCTAGATCCAAGGTTAAATAGGTCAATATTAGTGATTCCTTTTGAGAGAGGTTGCACCCTTCGACCCAGAAAGTTGTAAGGAGTTTATCAAGTAATCTTACTTACTTGAAGCCAATAAAATAAGTTTCTGACTCGGAATGCTTGAATAGAAATATTTTGGACATGTTTGCAGACATCACAGAGATGATGAATCATCTTCATTACTGAGTTCATCAATTTTGCCTCTAAAATTTAATGAAAATAATTGCCACATTTAGATTCCCTTGATGTACATACTTATCAGTTTTCTAATTATTAATAAAAATAATGTTCTCTGGAACTTATAACATAAATTAAAAATAATTACTGTGGTTTTTTAAATTTTCTATTAATTTATGTTTAATATTATATTTTAAAAATATAATTTATTTAATTTTTATGTTGATTCCAATTTTGTTCTATTTTACTATGTATTAGTTTCACGTAAAAAATATTTTTATGGAAGGCTTGTGAACCCGTTTCATAAGCTACCACAAAACAAAGAATGTATTAAAACAAAATCAAAACCCTATCGTGCATTTGTTCCACCTCTCGAACGTGCATTCCTTCCAAACTTCACACAAGGGAGGATCAGCTGAAAGAAGCAATGTAGAACAGACTAACCATGCTTAGTAACAATACTTCGTGTGTGAAATCTAGATTTTGTCACCGGCATTTTATATTTAGCTTGGTCCTTGAGGTTGTAGCATTGTCTTGATCAACGATTGGTAAATCTCTCTATTATAATACATATCAGTCATATGCTTATCAGAACTGTACTCTCATGAAGTGAAGTGTTCCTGATATTGGTCACTTGCTGGTTGTAGCACCCTAGAACTGTAACAGATTTGTAGGGACTTCATAAGGTAAGTTGGTCCTGAATCAATCTTGACTGTATGACTATTGCTTACTTAGTTTGGAATTTATTTCTGTTACAAATACTTGTGAAGCATCCTTAACATAGGTCAGTAACCTAATATCAATTATATGAAATCTTCGTATCCAAAAACACTATTTGGAAGTTGGAATTTGTGCATGTCCGTAGAAATTAATTTGTATAGAATACCTGAGTTGCTTGTGATGAAAAGATGGATGATAATACTTGTTATAACGATACAAAAGGTTTGAGAATGGTGGTACAGGACTACCTATTCCAAGTTGACATACATATATATGGGTTGCCCTTATGCTTGCTATGATGATAAAGTATCATTTCTTTCAAGCTTTCAAGACTCCAAGAATATACTTAAATTCATGTTTTCCGAAAATGTATGAGTAGTGTCTGAATTATATCTTGGATGTTGTGATTTTCTTGTAAGCTCTACTAACGTATGACCCTTAGGACATAAGGGGAACTGGTAATTGAAACTTATTTCTTTTATGAGAAGATAATAATATTGTAATTAGTTCTATTGTGACTCTGGTGAATATAAATGTAGCTTGACCATGGAACTCATATAAAATGCATAGTGGGATGACTACTTGTACTAGTTGAGTATTCATGGCAGAACAAAGGAATGTATCTAGGCTATTTTGATCCAAGTCTATACTAACATATGACCCTTATGGCAAACAGGGATCAAGTGATTGAATCTTCTTTATTTCGTGAAAAAATATAACACTATTGGGATTATCCCATTGTGACAGTGGTAAATACAATTGTAGCTTGATCATGGAATTCATATAAAATTCATAAACGAGTGACTACTTGTACTTCATTAAATATCCGTGGAAGACCAATGGATTGTATTGATGCTATCTTGATCTAGTACTTAGGTTGTATCCTGCTTGTCATTGAGAACAATGGAGACTTGCTAAGTTAGTTGATTGAAAAGCAATATAATCTTATTGACATTGTAATCTGGGAAAAATAGAGACTTGTAAGTTGTAACCGATTGTTGTTGGGTTCCTTAACCAACCCCTCCTTGAGAACGCCACTTCTCAACTTACTTCCATTACTATTTGATAACAATAGTGACTTGTGATAGATTAATGTTAGGCTCCTTAACCAACTCCTCCCTGAGAATAGTGGCCTTGTGGTAAGTAGAATTTATTGTAGGCAATTATTGGCCCGCACTGAATAAAATTTGAGATTTAGGGTGTATTGAATTGAATTGAGCAAAGCCTGATCTTACATGACATGCATGATTGTAGTATCTTAACATTTAACACAACTGCATCCTAGAATTGAAAGGTTGGGTTTAGAAGCAACTGCGGGACCTATTTGCTTATGGCCATCCTATCCTTCGAGACATACACAACTTATCAACATATGTAAGTACTAAAGTTGGGTTTTGCAATCACATTGATCTAGATTAGACAATATGACCTATGCATAAGAGTGTGATCCATAAAGTAAGTCCTTCAATGTAGAAACCAAAGATAGTAGTTGGGACAGACTTTTGTTGTTTTGAAGCAATTGAACAATTAATTGTTTGTTGCAAAGTGGGAGACCATACCCACAAGTCTTTAAGAGTTAACAAGTGCCTTAACCGAAGGTTAAATAAGTCAATTTTAGTCACTCCTTTTGGGAAAGGTTGCACCCTTCCACCCAAAAAGTCATAAGGAGCGTATCAAGTAGTCTTACTTACTTGAAGCCAATAAAATAAGTTGCTGACTTGGAAAGCTTGAATACAAATATTTTGGGCATGTTTTAGGACATCACGAAGATGACAAATCATCTTCATTACTGGATTTATCAATTTTGCCTCTAAACTTTAATCAAAATACTTATCACATATAGATTCACTTGATGTAAATACATATTAGTTTTATTATTAATAATAAAAATACTGTATTTTGGAATTCATAACATAAATTAAAAATAATAATTGTAGTTTTTAAACTTTTATGTAAAATTTATATTAATTTATGTCTAATATTACTTTTAAAATATTATTTATTTATTTTTTATGTTGATTTCAATTTTATTATATTTTACAATGTATTAGTTTCAGGTAAACATATATTTTTATGAAAAGGAAATTTCAATTAAACACTTGATATGCTAAACGTGGAAGCAAAGTAAGGCTCATGAACCGTTTCATAAGCTACGTAAAAAAAAAGACTTGTATTAAAACAAAATCAGAACCCTATTTTTGTCACCCCACCGCTCCTTTCAAAGTTTACATCAGTGGTGCAAACCTGACACGTCGATCAACATCCTACACACTAACATAATATATGCAGTTACACAAAATGGTGGAAATCTTGACACCACGCTTTGGAATCAAAGTGCTCAGCAGATTGCGGTCAAATTAGGGAGAGGAATAAAAAATAAAATCATAAAAACTAACGCAACTTTTGAGTAGGAGACTGCACCGCTCTGTTGTTTCTGTTGCATTTCCAAATGTTTCCGTGCAATCAAAAAACAGCTCCATTGCGGACAAGTTTCGGACTCAAAAATACGAAACGAACAGATTTAATGACAGATTTAAATGAGTTTCTGACAGATTTAATTATTTGTACACATATTATTTCAAAACCTAACAAAGTTTACATCAGTGGTGGAAACACGTCCATCGACATCCTACACACCAACATAATATCAGTTACACACAATTGTGGAAATCTTGACACCGCACTCTAGACTCAAAATGCTCAGCGGATTGCGGTCAAATTGGGGAGAGGAATAAAAAATAAACTCCTAAAAAATTAATGCAACATTTGGGCAGTAGACTGCAACACTCTGTCATTTTTGTTGCATTTCGAAACGTTTCTGGGCAATCAAAAAGCAGCTCCATTGCTGACAAGTTTCAAACTCAAAAATACGAAACGAACATATTTAAATGAGTTTCTGACAAATTTAATTATTTGTACACATTATTTGAAAACCTAACAAAGTTTACATCAATGGTGCAAACCTGACACGTCAATCGACATCCTACACACCGACATAATATATACAGTTACACACAATGGTGGAAATCCTGACACCGCGCTTTGGCCTCAAAGTGCTCAGCGGATTGCGGTCAAATTGGGGAGCGGAATAAAAAATAAACTCATAAAAACTAATGCAACTTTTGGTCAAGAGCTTGCAATGCTCTGTCGTTTCTACTGCATTTTGAAACGTTTCTGTGCAATAAAAAAAACAACTCCATTACGGACAAGTTTCGGACTCAAAAATACAAAAGGAACAGATATAATGACAGATTTAAATGAGTTTCTGACAGATTTAATTATTTGTACACATATTATTTGAAAACCTAACAAAGTTTACATTAGTGGTGCAAACCTGACACGTCGATCAACATCCTACACACCGACATAATATATACAGTTACACACAATGGTGGAAATCCTGACATCGAGCTTTGGACTCAAAGTGCTTAGCAGATTGCAGTCAAATTGGGGAGAGGAATAAAAAATAAACTCATAAAAACTAACACAACTTTTGGGCAGGAGATTGCAACGCTCTATCGTTTTTGTTGCATTTCGAAAAGTTTCTGTGCAATCAAAAAACAGCTCCATTACGGACAAGTTTCGAACTCAAAAATATGAAACGAACTGATTTAATGACAGATTTAAATGAGTTTCTAACAGATTTAATTATTTGTACACATATTATTTGAAAACCTAACAAAATTTACATCAGTGGTGCAAACTTGACACGTCAATCGACATCCTACACACCAACAAAATATATATATTTACACACAATGGTGGAAATCCTAACACCAAGCTTTGGACTCAAAGTGCTCAACGGATTGCGGTCAAATTGGTGATAGGAATAAAAAATAAACTCATAGAAACTAACGCAACTTTTGGGCAGGAGACTGTAAAATGGCAGAACCAGGTTTGAGGAAAGAGCACATTGCACGCCAAATAATAATGTTGTTATATTGTATTCAGACCAAATACAAAGGCTATTATATAGCCATAGAAATATAAAACCGACCTCCTACAAAATAGGAATTCATACAACCAAATATCTCGTAAATAACTTTACAGGTACAACCAACCTATACAAATATATTGTTGTTGAAACAATATATGATAAGAATATCACCAAAATATTTACCTGTGGCTATTGAATATGTGAGCACTAGACATATTCCTAACATTCCCCCCATTAGTGCGAACATGGGGAAAAACACCATCTTCCACCAAGTAGCATGCCACTCCGTAGCTTGCACATGGTCTCGATCCTCAACACTAACTGTGGGAACTACATCATCCATGAATAGGTACCCATCAACCTATCCAGGTGAATACATGAATTGGGACCCATCAACCAATTCACATCAACCATCAAGTCAATCTGATCAAGAACACTTCCTGCAATAGTATCAATGGTAAAACTCTCCACGCCATCGTCATCATAGGGGGAAACACAATCACTGCATGACACACAAGAACAGGGATGCTCATTTGTTCTTTTTCATCACACACAAATTAAACAAATGTCACTAACGCAGTATGCGACCTCTGAGGTAGTGACGAACTCAAGGACGTTGATCACTCTCCTGCCTCCATCCTCCAATGCATGTGCTGCTAACTCAGCTGGATTTGGATATCAATCTCAATGATTCCCACATTGTTTATTATTCTCCTACAATGTGAAATCATTTATTTTCCGGACGTCGGGTAACACTGAAAATGTGTTCGTAAGGCAGATTTTTTTTTCAAACTTTTGACTTTAACTCACAATGAACTTTTAACGAGACTCTTGATGTCGATGATACAATTTTAACAACACAAATTCTTTTCTTATGACAACGATGACAATATAAACAAACAACTTTTTTGACCCGGACAATAATATTTATCACTAATAAATTGACAATTACAAACATTGACTGTAAAAAATGTACGTTTTTTACTGTGATACATAATGACTCTAGTAATACAATTTGACTGACTATAACCATACTTATTCTTGACAAGAGGTAGACAAAACATTTATAAAGTAATCATTTTTTATTATTTTTCAAATAATACTACTCTATGGACTTGACCCAACACTATTTATACAAAAGACTATTAACACAGAAAACAGAACAAATCATAATACTAGAAATCCAAGTCGACTCAAAATGAAACAAAATTAAGACTCTTTAAATGACTACACACCCTGCACACTTGGGCCGAGGGAACTGTTGAAGGGATATGGCGAGTTCGTCGAACACGTTGCACATATCTCCCATTTTAAGTGTTAAATGTTAATCCAAACGAGTTGGATACGGCAGAATTGGATGCCGAGGTGGAGGATGGAACCGTTGACACTTTTCAAGAGTGCACGACTTGGAATGTTGGCATGTAGGGACTGCCAATTCACCACACTAATGCTCTAATGGATCCGTAGCAGAAGAGATAATTTAGATCCACTGAGTTCAAAGCCTAATCGTGGAGAGAAATAATCGCTGGATAAATAACGACATGATATTGTTGGACTGCACGGAGATTTTGATTCAAAAAAATTCAAAACCCACAAGAGAAGTTGTCAGATTTTACTGAGCAGGATGTGAAGAAGTACAGGCGTAGTGTAACCTGATGCAAATTCTATCAAGGTCGATCCATATTGATACTGCAAATGAATTTGACTAGAAAGAGCGCATGGACAATTGATAATCAATCATCTCCTCATGACATCGTGAATCGATGGTCTGCAAGAATAAATCGACAGAACTGTGGCATCTTCAAAAGACATATGTACCTTGTATTTATTACTGCAGCATGCAAATCATAGGCTCAAATCTTCGAATAAACTAAGCTGTCAGAAGATAAAACTGCGAGGAGACCACACAGTACGCAACAGAAAAAGACCGATATGATAGTTAAATGCTTCGAATCTGCCTGTGAAAAATAATTAGAACTCCATTACCCTGCTCTGATACCAAGTAAAATGGCAGAACCAGGTTTAAGGAACGAGCACATTGCACGCCAAATAATAATGTTGTTATATTGTATTCAGACCAAATACAAAGGCTATTATATAGCCATAGAAATATAAAACCGCCCTCTTACAAAATAGGAATTCATACAACCAAATATCACGTTAATAACTTTACGGGTACAACCAACCTATACAAATATATTGTTGTTAAAACAATATATGATAAGAATATAACCGAAATATTTACCTATGGCAAATATTGAATATGTGAGCACTAGACATATTCCTAACAGGCTGCAACGCTCTGTCGTTTCTGCTGCATTTCAAAACATTTCTGTGCAATCAAAAAACAGCTCCATTGCGGACAAGTTTCGGACTCAAAAATACGAAACGAACAGATTTAATGACAGATTTAAATGAGTTTCTGACAGATTTAATTATTTGTACACATTATTTGAAAACCTAACAAAGTTTACATCAGTGGTACAAACCTGACATGTCAATCGACATCCTACACACCGACATAATATATACAGCTACACACAATGGTGGAAATCCTGACACCATGCTTTGGAGTCAAAGTGCTCAGCGGATTGCAGTCAAATTGGGGAGAGGAATAAAAAATAAACTCATAAAAACTAACGCAACTTTTGGGCAGGAGACTGCAACGCTCTGTCGTTTGTTGCATTTTGAAACGTTTCTGTGCAATCAAAAAACAACTCCATTGCGGACAAGTTTCGGACTCAAAAACACGAAACAAACAGATTTAAATGAGTTTCTGACAGATTTAATTATTTGTACACATTATTTGAAAACATAACAAAGTTTACATCAGTGGTACAAACCTTACACGTCAATCGACATCCTACACACCACATTTTGGATAATTACGGTCAAATTATACAACGCTCTGTCATTTCTGTTGGTGGAAATCCTGACACCAGATTTAAATGAGTTTCTGCAGATTTAATTATTTGTACACTTGAAAACCTAACAAAGTTTACATCACTGGTACAAACCTGACACGTCGATCAACATCCTACACACCGACACAATGGTGTAAATCCTGACACCGCACTTTGGACTCAAAGTGCTCAGCGGATTGCAGTCAAATTGGGTAGAAGAATAAAAAGTAATCTCACAAAAACTAACACAACTTTTGGGCAGGAGACTGCAACGTTCTGTCGTTTTTGTTGCATTTTGAAACGTCTCTGTGCAATCATAAAACAGCTCCATTGCGGACAAGTTTCGGACTCAAAAATACGAAACGAACAGATTTAATGACAGATTTAAATGAGTTTCCGACAGATTTAATTATTTGTACACGTTATTTGAAAACCTAACAAATTTACATCCCCCACACTTTCTCAAAAATGAAAATTTTTAACAGAATATGAAGCCAAATAATGCTTCTGAAACTCTGAAAAAAAAATTAGGCCAAATAAAGTTGAAAAAACCAACGGCATTAGGAAAAAACTTACCTATTTTGCAGCATTTTGATAACCCATTAGGAAATAATCTTGTTCAGCAGCAAAATGGCTCGCCCGTATATGCCTACAATGCAGAGGGCTGTCGTCTTTCCATCTTTGATGTAGTTGAAGACATCTTCTGCTGAACATGAAGATGTATGGCAGTTCGGAATTAAGGCCTTGTTACGCCGAAGCACAGTTATACTGTATATGAATGGAGGCCAGCTTAGACTGACACATTTTATAAAATCAACGGTGCAGAGGAACTTGCAGCATATGCATTGAAATCGTAGGGTGATTTGAGCCGCTGGTATTGCCAATCCCATGTGTACTGCTACCCACAGGAAAAATGGAGCAGGCTGCTGCAGACTGCAGTACTGAGATTCGAGTCGCACACATTTATGAAAACGGACAGATGGCTTTTTGGGGGAGGAGTAGTCAGTCATTGGGGGACGAGAAAGAGGAAAGGTTGATTCTTCTTTTACCGAATGAAAAGGACGAGTCTGAGAAGAGACCAGACTTGAGGGACATAAAATCTATCACGAGAAATTTGGTTCACCTCCGCATTTGGATAGCAACACAAGACAAATGTATCCCAACAAACTTGCAAGTCACAACTCACAAGGACATCATATTCATCTAATTTTGTTTCTTCACGCCATTTTGTTTATTTCCCCTGCTTTCTTCATAATACCTTGTACCTCGGGGACTCCACAGTATTTTTTTGCTATCGGAATTTCATCTTTTTTATATGTCATATTTTTTAATTACGAATTAGACAATAGTTACAGTTGTAACTTTTTATATTGCCAAAGGTGGTTTTATAGCTTTCAACAAAAACCAATAACATATTCCCAGCTATGACTTCCTTGTATTTAAGTTAATGTTTTTAAAATATAAATATTTATATCATTTTTGAAAGAGTTTATTTCTCAAATTTCATTGGACAAAATATTTTTATGGTGATATTTTAGATTTTACAGTTAATTTAAATGACTATTTTTCCTTCTACCCAATCCCAAAAAGAAATTTGAAAAATATTTGTTTTTACTACGTTTAAACATAACAAAAATTATGTAACAACTCATAAATAGTTTCTGCCATTTTTTATATACAGCTAGCCTATACTTGTCGGATTGATGATTCCATTAATTGTGTTGTACAGATGGGTTTACACTATCGAGCAATCTGGAATCTTGAATCCTATAGATAGGTTAGAGGTTTGTTTTTCCACGTACTCATATTGATGTTTGTAATTATTCCTTCTAGAGCTTACATTCTTTCTGAGCGGGCATATATGAATCGTTAAGCATCACTCTTCTATGCTTACTTTTTACCATAGCAGAGCATAGCTCAGGGCAGGATTAGTTTTTTATTAAGAAAATTTGTGTGTGGTTTCTATGAATAAGTCGCCCAACAAACAACAAATAGCTATTGGGGGACGTTATATTTCTCTTATAACCCATCTGGAATTTTACCATACCCGAATTGGGGGAAAATGTTTGATTTCACTGTGCTGGAAGTGTTGTTTCTCTCTCCTAAGAAATGGGGGAAAAAGTTTGATCCCATTGCAACTATTGTTTCTTTTGCATTGGGTCTTCTCTGTCTCTTGTTATTCACCATTACTTTTGTATTTCCTCCAAAAATAGGGGCTCCTATTATTATTTACGAATCCCATATTCCAATTTCAAAAATATCCATTTGCGTCAAATTTTCCCTTTGCCTCTTCACATGCGACTTCTATTTCAAGGTGTTTTTATGGCTTTTTCTGTATTTATCTTATTTAGTTCAAATGTAGGTCAATTGTGGTGGATACTTTGTTTTTTGTACATTGTTGATGTTCTTGCAGACTGCATAAATCCAATATATATTACTTCTATGTATTGTCATATCTTTTTCAGTATTTTTTATTTTTATACTGCAATTTGTGATTGTTGTGTTGATAAATTTGGCTCAGATTTCTTGTGTATCCATTCTCTGCAACTACAAATATGGTATACATTTAGAATCCATTTCTTTGTTTTCATGTCTTGCTCTCAACATCATTTCTATCTGCCCATTCTTCAACAGTTTGAATGCCCACCACTCTAGAAAATACACTTGACTCGAACGACTCACAAGTAGCATCTGATTTATTCATTACAAGCCCCAAATTTCTAGAGAGCCTCGAAAACTTGTTTTGTTTTGTGGCTTAAGAGACAAGTTTGAGAAATCGAAGAAACTTATTAGAGATATTGATGCTTGGATAAAAGCCAGTAAAACACTTTACAGAGTGCAATCCTAGATCGCATTGATAAGTGTATTGTATTATAGCATACCTGATGCTACCTTGTTAAAGCACTGCAATAATTGGAGATGATCGTCTCTTATGGGGAGCTTTAAACATCCATCTACAAGATTTACGCCAAAATCAAGTAACTTTCCTAACTTGATTCTGTAAGCCAGGGTGTTGTAGTGCAATGTAACCAAAATAAAGACGATAACAACAGCTACAAATCCCATTCATTTCGCATATTCCCTAGCCATGACATCGCAAGATCGAAATTGCACTTGAAAATATATCACTCATGCAACTACATTTGAACATTTTTTTATTTTTTTCTCCTCCTTTTCTTTTGTGTGTCAGTTTTTTATAAAATCAAGTATTGGGTAAACCGCCTTAATTGATTTATTGTTTAATAGTTGATTTACACCATATAGTTTGAATATGGCTTTTAATTGCAACAAGATTTATGGAGGTTATGCTCCCTCGAGAAGAAGGTCCTTCATTATGTTGGTCAATTTAGTACATCTCTTGGTCTAAAAGACATTTTGTTAGCGAGTATTGTGTTCATGTATTATTTACATTTGTGTGACGAAAGACATCTCCTTATATTTATTTCTGACATTTAATCAAATATTAACGACTTTACAATAATTGATGTGACGAAAGGACATATTCATATTTCGTACACATATTTATGCTTGCAATTATGAGAAAAAAAATATATCTAAAATCAAAAGTTTAATCAAAAAATATGTATAGTTTCCTTAAAATTGCATGAAAGTATTTCCAACATGAAAAGCTTGGCGAATAAGAACATTTAACATTATAGATCTCATTCTCTCATACTTATTCATATATTCAATTTCTTGAAAATAAGTCAATGTTGCAATTTTCAGTTGAATTCATGTGAACAATCTTTGACACAATTTTAGTTGTTATCTCTCCTCTCTCTTTTCCAATATACAACATACAAAATGACGTGTAAATTTTAAACATGCAAGTCACATGTAATGGTTATTTCAAATATCTACAAGTACTTCACCTAGTTTAAATATCAAAAAACAAATTTACATGCCCACCGAAATTTAATGCCACACACTATAACTCTTACAAGATTGCTTCCATTTACATTTCATACATACATTTCCACCTACAATTGTCTTCTACACACCCCTCAAGGCATCCCCTTCGGCAGTATTTGCCATATTATGGCATTGTTTTTTAGTGCCATAGTTACGTAAATTTAGCATTTAGTCAAGTTATATTTTTCTTTGGAGTAAAAGCGCATTTAAGTCTAGAATACTATTTTTTAAATAAAATTTAATAATCAATTAAGTATTAACAATATAGGCATCATTGTGGCATCACCAATATAGGCATAAGGATCGTGATATATTTGCATTTATATGTTATTGCAAAGCAAACCAACCAACCAATGTTGGATACACTTCATATGTGTCAAAGTCTTCTTTAGATGCTAAAGGAACAACATTTAATATGTTTCTTAAGTGCATCTTTGAATTGCTTCTAGGACTTCAAAATATCCATTCATCTAAATATACAATGTACACAACTACAATTTCAACTCACTTTTCCATGTCCATCACTTATTTTCCATAGACCTTATGATTAACAGAACCTCAAATGACGAAAGTGAAAGATAAATAAATTCAATTCATTTTTTAACCAATAAACCATATCTCACTAACTATAATTAATCAAATATATTTGAACACTACAATAGTGCATCAAATTTGTTTAACAATCAGGTGAACTATTTCTCAGTGTTATATAACTAAAACATTATTAATGAGAAACTCTTTCCAAACTTTTTAAAGGTTTCCTTAATGAATTGGGACATATGGTGGTGCCATTTGTAGCAGAGCATTGTAATGGTTTACACATCACACAACAACTCAACCACTCTCCCAAATCCCATGCATGTTTGTCTTCGGGCATTATTCCTTCCATGCAATTGCATATTTGAGTATTATTTAGAGTACACCTTCCATATGCTATGTAAACACTATTCATGGCATATGGATCTTTGCATTCAAACCATAGCATGTAAAAATCAAAGTATAGTTCATTTCCTCATAACATGTCCACTACAAAGCATGAGAGTACGTTCAAGATTGCAAGAATGCCTATATAACTAATAGATGATTTAGTGTTAGATTTTTCCATACTAAATTTATAGATATATTTTTTGCCCATTAAAGGAATCAGATCATAGAAAAATTTCGCATTTTTGCTCTCGTTTCCATTGTAATAATATAAAATATAGGAAAATGTGTCCATCAAATTGCATGGGATGGTGAAATATGTGTGCATTTTTTACATGTTTCATGTCTCGCAATCGGAATGTCAGGTGTTGAAAGTCCACACAATGGAAAATTCACATTTGAAGCACCAATTGCATACATGTAAGTAATACAAGCGAGATTGAAATAGTCTATGCGAAATCTCTACTACGTAGTTGTGCTCATATACTGGATATTTATTAGTGAGGAATAATCTCATCCGTGGAAAAGGTGTGGCCTATTTAAGTGATTAATTTCCCCCGTCTGATCAAAATCCACAACAACCCACACCTGTCACTTTTTCAGTAATTGTTGAATAATGACGTCATCACAGTCGTTCATAAGGAGCACTTCACATGACATCGCCACCTCTGGATGACACTTACACTCCACATCTTCATGTCTCTAAATGTTACGGATAAAGCTATAAACACATTTTCAATTCGACAATACTTTCCTATAATTTCGTAAATTCACATATATAACTATAAATTATTTCTACAACGTCTTGAACAACACCCTTGGTCTCCTTCAAAGGATTTCCATATATGACTTGTCATGTTGTTCGACGTTTGAGTTTTACATTATTTCTAAATTCTATTTTCAGTGCCCCTGCACTTTTCCACACTCTAACCCCTTCATCTTCACATGTCTTCCTCTCCCAATGTCTCTCTCCTTCCAATATGAATCCTTGAAAAGATCCCCTTCGACGTTTCAATCATACATTTCACATACGATTGCTAGTTAATTATGGTTTACAACTCACAATGCTTCAACGAGGTCAAATTGTATAAGTTTATTTACCACAACGCCTAAATAGTTTTTTTGTACTGTTTGAGTTAATTGTTGTGATGTTAGTATGTATGTGTTTGTTGATTATGGGTTATATTTAGGCTTTTATTAGCTCCAATTTTTTTGTCATCGAATTTTGGTTAATTGGTTTGTATTTTTCTCTTCTCATTAATTCTGTAAACGAGATACCAATTTTCCAGTGAGTTGTAATCAATCCAGACAAAATGAGGCATGATCCTATAAATAAGGGCACCAAGAACACATCTGTAAAATCATATGTTGATTAATTACATGTGATATATTTGTTTTATCGAACAAGAAAAGAGTAAAAGAATAAAAGGGTTATTTATTAACAAAAGTTAATAAACTATAGTTTGCATTAAAAATTTATTTTGTTGGAGGGGGCGACTTGGCTTATTAGGTCCTAAGTTGGAATTGTTCGTCTAAGTTTAAATTTATTCCTCCAATCCCTATATTCATGGTTACCTATCCATCTCACACATGGTTGTCAAGGTGCCCTATGTTGTTACCACCTCCTATCTTGGGCCAGCCTTAGAAGGACATGGTTGTGGCCATGATTCTACCTTATTATAGAAGTGGTTTTTCTTATATAGACTTACTTAGTCTTTGACATGGTTTGTGTAAGATTATAGCCCTTATTAATAAATGATGGTTGAGCTTAGTGAGCTCCTCAATGAGCCAATTTCCTTTCATACGACTTAAACAAGAACACCCAAATACCTTTACAAACAAAGTATTAAAATAGAAATATGTGCATGGGTTGTTAAAAGCACAATGGACTAAAGGGTGGGGGGGTGAATCAATCCTTATAAAAATTTAAACCAGATTTTAGATTAATCAAACAATCATAAATTCCCTTATCTAATGATTAATGTGTGCACACTATCAAATATCAAATATGCAAGCAACCATGAAACATAGAATCAACACATGAACACAAGATATAAGTGGGAAACCCTCAAGGGGAAGAAAACCCACTGAAACACAATATTTTTATCGATATGTTTCAAATTTAGTGAGGCACCAACCCCACAAGGAGCACCAACCCCTAGTTTAGTAGAGCACCAACCCTACAAGGAGCACCAACCCCTAATTTTGTGAAGCACCAACTCCACAAGGAGGCTACAACCCCCCAAGATGATCAAGAACCCACTAAACCACCTTATGAATATCTGATCTTTGATTTTTTTCTTCCACAACTGATGGAGACTAAGTATTCAACTTGCACTTCTTCAACTGTTTCAAACCCTAGGTGATCAAACCCTCACAAACAAGCTCTTTCTTCACTTCTCAATCCCTTCAAAAACTTGCACACATGCTTTATGATATTCCTTAACCTAAACACACTTGATTCAACCTTAATTCATGCTTCAACACCTTAAAATATCTCACACCTAGGTCACACACCTTGCACACACACAACTAGCTTGCAAAAGCACCCAAAACAATGCTTTTATAAGCTCCTCTTGATTTCAAATTCAAACACAAACTTTTTCCCTCCTTTGGCTCAACCCATACATCAAAGAAACATTCCAAATTTGAATTATAACAGTCACAAGTGACCTAAGTAGGTCGGCCTAACTAAAAACCTCATTATATGTGTCAAAAATGGCTCAAAACCCTATGAGCACAAATAAAAAATGCCCTTACATCAAAACCATACTTATTCATGACCCATAAATCATTACACATGATTAAAATATCATTTAATATTCATAAATGGTAGTAATTTATCTCAACCAATCAAATTATTTCATTTAATGGGCGCAGTACTCTTTGTATTTCTCAAAATTGTTATTTCCTACACCCTTCAACACCCTGGAAACTTCATTATACCACAAAATCACTTAAACTCAAACAAACCATTCCATGTGACAACTTTATGGAATTTATAGAACCTTTATAACACTTCTAAGCAAGTTATAAGCCTTGAATCAACCACCTGCTCAAACCACAACCACTTTTGTCTTCACTAAATCAACCTGTCAAAAAATTGTTTCCAAAGGTTAGCTCATAACATTTATATGAACATTTAATACCTCTAAATGGATTAATTGGATGAAAAATTTATTCCTCTTCACATTCCAGGTGATAGTAAGCATCACCTAATCCATCTCATGCTTCAAACAACTCAAAACTTTTTAGCAAAACACATCTTGTCATGCACTGGCAAAACCTTCTTGTCCAAATAATGACCTGGAAACCATATCAAAACCACATAATCATGATAAAATAGCTCATATCACTATAAATATATCTGAATCCTATTTCCAAAACATTTTTAATCATCTCAAAATTCCACCTGTAGCTCCAGATATGACCATTTTACTGAACACTACTTTTTAAGGCCTCAAAACTACCCTTTGACCAGTCAACCTGAATGGACCTCATTTGACCATGTACCTACATGAACATGTCCTAAAACCTCCATGGACATCAATAAAAACTCACATACATTCCATACCATCAATTTAGCTCATACCTCATTTGGACAACCTTGTCCCAAAACATTCTTCTTCAGAAACTGACCTATTTGAGTGGGGCCCACTCATCACCATGACCTATACCATACATTTATGGAAATATAAGAGAGTACTTTACATCATAAAATCATAATTTTTTATGAATCAATCAAAAATGGCTCACTTATACCTCATCTTCTGCAAACTACTCCTAGCTAGGGTTTAACTAGGGTTTTAAACCACTTTATCTTCTTAACATTCGTTCATAAAAAATATGATGATGAAACGACCTCATTATTTTTGTGAAACCTTCTAGAATCACCATAGAAACATCCCTGAAATCCACAAGGTCCCATGCAAAGCACAAACTTCAGGGTGAGCATCAGAAGTCCCAATTGGAGCTGGATTTTTACTAGATTTTGACCCTGTCTCACATAAACTATCATATCTTACAAAATTAACAACCTAGCAACCTGAAATTTTTTCTCAAAGCACCATGAAACATCACATAACATATCTCCAATCATCATAATTTCATCACCATATGTCAAACTCTCTAGACACTGAGACTTTCATAGCAACTCCTTAAGGTTTCTCACTGTAGAAGCTAGGGTCAACTGAAAGAATGTTATAACTCATCATAAAACCACTGAAAATGACCCAAACATACCTGATACACCATGATATACCTAAATACATGCATTCATGAGCTGATATAGCTCCAAACTCAATCTCATACCTCCTAGCAACCATTCCTACTCCAAATGAGCACCTGTAACATAGCCAATCACTATGTATTTACACCATGCCACTATTGTGAGTGCCTAAACACTCTCCAAACCTATTATCCATCATGTCAACATGCTTCTCAAGCATCCAAGAAGCTCATACCATCATGCAACATCACCTAGGCACCTGAATAGGCTTGCAAGAGCAAACAATCCTCATTGAATCTCACTATATCACCATGTACACATTTGAATCAACATTCCAACATCACATATATCATCATATGACCCTAATACATCATCCAATTTATCATTAATGTGGTTTTGCATCAATGACAACACCTAATAGGACCACATGCCAACAATCTCCCCCTTTGTCATTGATGGAAAACTACCTGAACTTCTCCCCCTTTTTACATTAATGACAAAGGCATATTGTAGCAACATATTCTTCACCTACTTTAGCTTCATAGCATGAACATTTGGTTAGAAACATCAACCAAAGATCTCAACTTAGCTCAAAACCTTGAAATTTACCTCAAAATTGATTTTTCCTTCATTTCAAGCATGTAACCACCATGCTCCCCCTGGGCCAAGCATCTACAACATCTGAACATCATCTATAAAGCATGAAAGAATCATAATCATACCTTATTTAGGAGCCAAAACATCATATTTTAACCTTTTAGGCATGCAAAATAAGCTCTTTTTCACCTCTTCCTTGTTTTGTCCTTCATGGAACCATTGTAGTAACTTGTAAGCACTGAGCCATGCACATCTTGAATCATGCCAAAATGTCAATACCAAGCATGTCACATCATCACTCCATATTTCTTGACCATAATCCATCTTGTCTAGGCTTATACTTAGCATTACCATGCACATTCTTACTTTCATACTGCACTAAGACTAAGATCCCTAAATAGTCCCTTTTAGTGCATTTAGGAACAACTTTGGCATGCCCTAGAACCTCATACATGCTTTGACCATACAACCCATAACTCCCCTTGGACTTAAGACTTCCATTTCTAGCCCACAAGCACAAATTTGAGCAACTAACCTGTTATACTTGGCTAGGAATCATCTTGACAACTTTTGTTAGTCCTAAACTTATTTCTCAGTCTTATAACAATTCATACTTGACTGAAGATCATGCATTCAAGGAACAAAATTTAACTTCAATGCATAGAAGTAGATACCCAACACATACCTCTATTTCCTTGAGAAACACCAATGTCAACTTCTAGAAGTTCAAGCACACATCACTCCCCATGACATGAAGAGCTCATACACACCTTGAAGGAGCAACATTTTTGTCACTATAGCACACTGTATTTATGAGGTCAACATATACCATCTATTTTTGGATTAAGTATGACTAATGGGCATGACAAAAAGAAAAATTTACACCTCAACCAACTTGATCACTCACATGTAAAACTTACAAAGCATTATGATGCTTCTTTAACTTACACTATCAGGTATGATAAACCATGAAACACTGATTCTTGCATCTATATAGTACCTGTAGCTATCTTAGAAAAACATCTTCACTAATAGAGAAACCCAAGAACACCAAGAACCATATCTTTTCATGTCTCAATGATATCATACCACCTTAATGCAAGTAAATACATGCTATCTTCTCAAGAACTCAGACTCATCAACAATGCAATATGCCAATGACTCTTACCTGTAGCTATCTATCTTGTACAAAGGTCAACAAATGAGTCTAGCAAGATCCATTAAGAATTAGATCATCCTTCTTAACTATTGAGGCCTTATATCATCTTCTTTATGCATAGATCTACACCTTAGGTTTAGACACATCAAGAATATTGCAAAAAAGCCTTCATACTTGGAAAAGATGTGTATTCTACCTCATACCTGTAGGAGTTCTCACTAGAAACCCATTAAGCATAGCCTTTTAACAATTATCTCAAATTCATCATACATTTGACTTGAGATCATCCTCCACTTTTTAATATTTCAATACCTTGATCAAATTATACCCTTTACCCATGATCAAAATCATGATACTAAGACATCAATTGCCCTTCATATGCATAAAATGCTTGTCATGCTAGCAACTTCAATCACTCATATCCATGAACATATTCACATTTCTTCTATAACTAGTGAAGTATTTAATCACTTCATATGGAACCACATAAATCACCACTAGAATAAGATGCAACAATACCCATACATGTAGGATTAGAGACCACTCTACCTCTCTATATCATTGAAGATCTTTATCAATTCATGAAAAAACAATAACTAAGTATCCATATGCATAACTTGCTTTCCAAATGCACTCCTGAGATAAAATCATCAAGGTGAAACATGTATAGCATATTTCTACTTCAACACCAGTTTACTAGAATATAATGCTTCTTAAACTTAGATCCATCATGAATGAAGAAAAACATGAATCCTCTTAGATGCCAAAACTTTCAAAGTCTAAACAACAACTATGTATTGATCAAGGTTAATCATTACCTTTATGTTCCTGTAGATTACTTCAAGACTTATACTTTCACATATTATTCTACTCAAGAAAACATCAGAATACACATTTGTCACATCCATTACCATCATTTGATACACTGTACTACATCCCCTTAAATCTTTAGAACACTCCTAAGATTTTGATGTATTGACCTTTAATCATGAAGAATCAACCCATGATTTGAACACCCATTTTTCCAAACATTATCTTCAAATCACCTTGTGACCAAGTTCTAAAACAAAGTACTTACCCAATTTCAACAAAATACATACCTCAAATTAGGTCTCTTAACACTAAACTGTCAAATTCATCAACTATGTCAGACATTCCCAAGGAATGTAACACAATTATTATGACTTAAAACCTATTGAATCCTTTTCTCATCATGTCAAGTTGATATGTATAAAGTTTTATCTCCAAATACCATCATTTGGTCTTCCAAAAACCAGTTTCCATTTGTACCGCTCATATGCACTGTGAAACACAGTCTAGGGAAGAGAAGTGATCAAAAACAAATTTTGTCTCTTGAACCTCAAAGCTTCATCAATCCCTTAATTATCATAACATCTCCAAGAACTTGAACATTTTTTAATGATATGAAACCATAATCACCCAAGAACATACCTGAAAACCTTTCCTTGGTTTCATCTAGAGCACACTTGATTTGAACATATCTTGCCACATATCCATATCTTTTGATAGCCATTATACTGATCAAGTTATCAACTTGATCACATTATTTTCTTCATATTCAAACTTCAATTGAGAAAATATTACATTCACTTGTCAAGCTCATGAAACAATGTTTTAAGACACACACACAACCCATGACTCATGCACAAGACAGCTTATGACAACAACTCTTATGAGGATTGAGACACTAATTGACTATTTTTAACTTCTAAAGACACCTTTATAGCTTCATAACATAATGGAATACTAGACACACTTGAAATTTTATTACAACTCATGACAATCTTTATGACACATCAACAACTCATACATAGTATATTCCCAGACTTTCACAGACCACATACTTCTTCAACACTTATTGCATAAACTTCACAATAGAGACTATTATAAAAACATCATGAGATCAAAACCACTTATATACTCCTTATGAACATGACATGAGACTCATGAACATACACAACCAACTCAGATCAACCATGCACCATGATGATGTAGACACAGATCATAAGGACTTCATATATGTACTACTAATGACCACAGTACCGAGGACATGACATTTTACACAAGAACCATCATCATGAACCAACAAGACCATGAATAAAAATCATAAAATGACATACCTTGACCTTATGGAGGAGACACACATTGACTCAGACAACTCCCCCTTTCTTGAATTCTTCATATGCATTGATATACCCTCAAGAAGCATAGTGAAGGTATATATGTACCATAATGACCTAAAAGAAGGTCTTGAAGAGGTCCCAAGCCTTCTTGGGCAAATGCAGAACTCCTTCATCCTCTCTCTTCTGATATGAACACTGTGAAACACTTCTTCTTCCACTAACATCTACTCTTGATGAGACACCATTATCTCTCCTTGGTTCCCATGCCCTTCTAGGACCACTATCTTGCATTCTAGCCCCTTTAAAGTTATTTCCATGCACTCTAGGTCCTTGAGCCATCTGTTTTTGTCTTGAATAAGCATGAAAACAAACTCTTGCCACATCACCAATCTCATTACAGTTGTAGCATACTACTGAATTCTTTCTTTTGAAGGCTTCATCTTGACTAGGTGAATCATACAAGCAATACCTAGTTGTGTGACCTTGTTCATTGCAATTGTAGCATACTATCCTCTTAGAAAACTCACTTTTATTGTCCCTCCAAGGATGATCATCTCTAAAATAATTTCTACACTCACTAGCCCTATGAAAAAATCATTACGAGTAAAACAATGACCATTGAAGGTTATCTCATACCTTGAGGCATTGGGCTGCCTAATAGACCTTGTTTTCACATTTTCCTTGATGGGTGCCACCTTCTTTTCTTCCTTAACAAATAGGTTCACCTTGATTCCTTGCTTGAAACACCAACTTCTTGCTTTACTTCCTTGTTTTAAGATTCCTCTTTGAAGTCCAAACTAGTCCTATCATCTTGTTGCTCTTTGTTTACCAAGTAGATCATCTAGGTATTTAGCACTTTTCTCAAATTTTTGTAAAGACGTAGTCTTCTTGTTGATCTCTAGTAACTCAGCCCTTAAGAACTCTATATCTTCTTCATATTTAGTGCACAAACTCTCTTTATCCTACAGATTTGAAACAAGATACTTTACCTTTTCTTATAGCAACCTATTTGTTTCACTTTGCTTTGTAGACTTAACCACATATTGTTCTTCTAGCTTATGAAACTTGATTTTCATATTCCTTGATCTACAAATCAACTTTTGGTTCTCTTTTTCATCATGCTTTAGTTCTCTTTTGATGCTCTCAAAATCATCCTTTGTCTCATCCTCATCATCTTCATCAGAATAATTGCAATAACCTGAAATAAATTCTCCTAACAAAGAAGATCCATCATTAGAAGACCTCATAGCTTCTTTAGTCATGAATAAGGCCTCATTTCCAATGTTCTCACAATCTGATTCAGATTCAGAATCTGAAACACCACTACTTGCATCAGAAAACTCATCATCTTGATTTGTATAAAAGCTTCTTTTGTCCTTCTTATGATTAAACCTCTTGAAGTTATTCTTACCTTTTCCAAACTTGTAGCTTTTCTTTTTAGGTTCAGCCTCATGATCTTCAACATCATCATATTCCTTCTCATGCCTATGAGGACACTTGGCAGAAAAATGTCCTACTTCACCACAATTAAAACATTTGAATGGAAGTTTACCACTATACTTACTAGATCCATGCTTCAATCTTCTAGCCACCATAGCAAAGATATCTTCATCTTCAATCTCAAGAGTGACATCATCATCCTTTACCTTCTTACCTTTAGCCTTCATTTCATATTTGAAAGCAATCTCCTTCTTGGCTGGCTTGGAGTCACCTATTCCCATTTCATAAGTAGTTAAAGTACCATGCAACTCATCCATTTTCAAATTAGTTAGATCCTTTTCCTCTTCAACAACATAAACTTTGGAATCAAACCTGAAGTTAATGATCTCAAAACCTTTTGAACAATAAACTTCTTCTTTTACCTCATCTCCTAACCCTTTCATGTTATTGACTACTTTATCAACTCTAAGAAGGTATGTAGCAATTGACTCATTATCATTCATTTTAAGACTTTCAAACTGATTTCTAAAAGTTTGGAGTTTTGTAATTTTTTACCTTTTTATCACCTTCATATAGAAATTTCAGTTTATCCCATGCTTCCTTACTTGATTTTCAATGCATCACTTTTCCCATTTCTGATTCTCCAAGGCCACTTATGATGGCATTAAAGGCTTTTGAATTATTGGTATATTCCTTCTTTTGTTCATCAGTGACTGGAGAAGTGGTAAGAGGAGTATAACCATCCTCCACAACATCCCAAACATCAAACCCTTGAGCCATGATGAATTAATTCATCCTCAAGCTCCAAAAACCATAATTCACTCCATCAAACAATGGTGCCTTTCCAATGATTGTGTTTCTCGCCATATTGTGCTTCAAGGATCTCCTTTCAAGTTGTCAAACTTCTCCAAAAGGACCTGCTCTGATACCAATTGTTAGAAGCACAATGGATTGAGGGGGGTGAATCAGTCCTTATAAAAATTTAAATCAGATTTCAGATTATTCAAACAACCACAAATTCACTTATCCAATTATTAATGTGTGCACACCATCAAATATCAAATATGCAAGAAACCATGAAACATAGAATCAACACATGAACACAAGATATAAGTGGGAAACCCTCAAGGGGAATAAAACCCACTGAAACACAATATTTTTATTGATATGTTTCAAATTTAGTGAGGTACCAACCCCTAGTTTAGTAGAGCACCAACCCTACAAGGAGCACCAACCCCTAATTTTGTGAAGCACCAACTCCACAAGGAGGCTACAACCCCCCAAGATGATCAAACACCCACTCAACCACCTTATGAAGATCTGATCTCTGATTTTTTTCTGCCACAACTGATGGAGACCAAGTATTCATCTCACACTTCTTCAACTCTTCAAACCCTAGGTGATCCAACCCTTCACAAAACAATCTTTCTTCACTTCTCAAACCTTAAAAAACTTGCACACATGTTTTCTGATCTTCCTTAACATGAAACACACTTTATTCAACCTCAATTCATGCTTCAACACCTATAGATCTATCACACCTAGGTCACACCTTGCACACACACAACTAGCTTGCAAAAGCACCCAAAACAATGCTTTTATAAGCTCCTCTTGATTTAAAATTCAAACAAAAAACTTTTACCTCATTTGTTCAACCCATACATCAAGGAAACATCCAAAATTTTAATTACAATAGTCACAAGTGACCCAAGTAGGTCAGCCTAGCTAAAAACCTCATTACATGTGCCAAAAATGGCTCAAAACCCCATGGGCACAAAGATAAAAATGCCTTACATCAAAACCATACATATTCATGACCCATAAATCATTACACATGATTAAAATATCATTTAACATTCATACATGGTCACAATTTATCTCAACCAATCAAATTATTTCATTTAATGGGCCCAATACTCTTTGTATTTCTCAAAATTGTTGTTTCCTACACCCTTCACCCTGGAAACTTCATTATGCCAAAAAATCACTTAAACTCAACCAAACCATGCCATGTGACCACTTGATGGAATTTACATAACCTGTAGAACACTTCTAAGAAATTTATAATCCTTGAATCAACCACCTACTCAAACCACAACCACTTTTGTCTTCACCAAATCAACCTGCCAAAAAAGTTGTTTCCAAAGATTAGCTCATAAAACATTTATATGAACATTAAAGACCTATAAATGGATTCATTGGATGAAAAATTCATTCCTATTCACATTATAAATAATATAAATCATCACCTAATCCATCTAATGCTTAAAACAACTCAAAATTTTCACCAAAAAACACATCTTGTCCTACACTGATAATAATATTATTGTCTAAATATTGACCTGGAAACTCATATAAAAACACCTCATCATGAGAAAAAATAATATCACGGGAAATATATTTGAATCCTCTTTCCAACACATTTTTAATCATCTCAAAATTCCACCTGTAGCTCTAGATATGACCATTTTACTGAACACTGCTTTTTAAGGCCTCAAAACTGCCCTTTGACCAGTCAACCTGAATGGACCTCATTTGACCATGTACCTGCATGAAAATTTCCTAAAACCTCCATGGAAATCAATATCATCTCACATACATTCCATAACATCAATTTATCACATACCTCATTTGGACAACCTTGTCCCAAAACCTTCTTCTTCAGAAACTGACCTGTTTGAGTGGGGCCCACTCATCACCATGACCTCAACCATACATTTATGGAAATATAAGAGATTCCTATACATCATAAAATCATAAATTTTGATGAATAAATCAAAACTTGGTCACTATACCTCTTCTTCTGCAAACTGCTCCTAGCTAGGGTTTAACTAGGGTTTTAGACCACTTTATCTTCTTAACATTCGTTCATAAAAACCTAATGATGAAATGACCTCATTATTTTTTTGAAACCTTATAAACTCACCATAGAAAAATCCTTGAAATCCACAAGGTCCCATGCAAATCACACAATTCAGGGTGAGCATCAGAAGTTCAAATCCGAGCTGGAAAAACACTTGATCTTGACCCTGTCTCACATAAACTGTTATAACTTACAAAATTCACATCTTATGGAAACCTAACATTTTTCTCAAAGAACCATGACACATCACAATAACATCTCTAATCATCATAATTTCATCACCATACCTCAAACTCTCCAGACACTGAGACTTACATAGCAACTCCTTAAGGTTTCTCACTGTAGAAGCTAGGGTCAACTGAAAGAATGTTATAACTCATCATAAAACCACTAAAAATGACCCAAACATACCTGATACATCTCGATATACCTGAATAAAAGCATCATGAGCTCATATAACTCCAAAGCTCAATCTCATACCTCCTAGCAACCATACCTGCTCCAAATAATCACCTGTAACATAGCCAAACAGTTGTATTTGCACCATGCCACTGATATGAGTGCTTAAAAAATCTCCAAACCTATTATCCATCATGTCAACATGCTTCTCAAGTAACCAAGAAGCTCATATCATCATGCAACATCACTTAGGCACCTGAATAGGCTTGCAAGAGTAAACAATCCTCATTGAATCTCATTATAACACCCTGAGCATATCTAAGTCATCGTGCCTACATCACATACAAAATTATCTGACCCTAATCCATCATCCAATTTGTCATTAATGTGAATTTGCATCAATGACAACACCTAATAGGACCACATGCCAACATAAGAGATTGACAGTGGGGATGGTGTAAGAGTTCACCAAAATTTAAATCCGGTCTACTTTTAGAAGATTTGGTGCACCAAATACCAAAACAAATGCCAAGGAAATAGATACAACACCTAGAGCATGATCAACATCATACCCTCCATACTGCTAAATGGGTGGAGTAACTCTACAAATTTGTATGAGTGGACAAAACCAACTACTCAAACACTTAGAATTCGTACTTGAGTCCACCAAACTAGCTACATTTTAAACGTAGGGAAATCTCATATACAATTTGAAGGAGATTGTCAACATGCCTGAATATTTTCAAAGAAAAAAATGAAACTATTAATAAGATGGCCTTGGCGGTGACAAGAAACTCATGCAACTGAAGGAGAGAAAAGTGCTCAAAATGGAGCACAACTGCAGAAAAAACTTCCATGGCTTTGTAGACTCGGTGTGACTAAAAAATGGTCGAATGAAAAATAACATTGTGAGCGATGTATAAACCTAATGCTATTAATATCTAAAGGACTTCATTTGAAACAAGAGAGTTGCTCTACAACTGCCATATAAAATAACTCAAACTAGGAGAATTACAATGCAGGAGTAATGAAAAAATTGAGAAGTTGAATGGTGGATGTGCCATACTTGTAGTTCTCTCTCAATGTGATCACAAATGATCATGTATCCATCCCAAATGAACACAAATGGTTGAGGACAATGTTTGCATATGATTTGGTGCAAAGAGCACAACTAGACCATGCAAGAAAACATCAAAATATGTTTTAGGTTGATCATGTCTTACAAATGAAATCTCAGGTACCTCAAGCCTAAGTGAAGGTATAGTAGGAATCATGTGTAGCTCGCGATCCTCACTAAGATTCAAGTGAACAAAAATATGAGTTCTATCAACAAGTGATCCCATAGAATATGTATTACCTACTTTGTAACCATTGTCATGATGGAAATGCCACTGAACAAGCTGAATATGGGAAGTGATACCTTATGAATGTATATCAATACCTCTAATAAAGAATCCCTTAGAACAGAGCATGCAAGAGCCAAAACCATTAGTATGCTTCTCAAAATATCCAGGCACATAAGCAAGCAAAGTAAAAGCATGATAGACAAAATGTGCAACTATAATAGGCACAGTTTTCTTCATGCAACGTAATAAGGGAAGCCATAATATAATGTAAAAATAAGAATTCATAGCAATTTTGTTCGTGGGGGGGTCTAACCTTCTACCAGATCAGACCTCACACTCTAGTCTTTGATACTTGGAAGAAAGTATGTCACAAAAGATATTCCACCTTTGAAGTACTGCACAACAGATCAGGGAGTTTGGGTCTTTGGGAAACATCTCCCATTGGGGTCAAGGGGCGATGCCCATGTTGACACAAACCATAAATTTCCCTTTGAAATGGCTTATGAAATGGCCAAAAAATCACCATCACTAAAAAAATCCCTTTTTGAAAACAAAATTTCCCTCTTTTAATAATATTTTAGTTAACAAATGCTTCCTAAATAAATTTTATCCCCTTTACAAAATAATATTTTTCAAATAATAAGCTCCCACTTTTACAAAACTATAGCTCTATGAAAAAAATAGTTCCCTTTATAATAAATTTCTCCTCTCCAAATAAAATCCTTCTCTATGAAGAAAGGAATTTTGATTAAAAGAACATGCTTTTGTGGGTAAGGGGAATTGACCCCTTGACTAGTTAAAAGTAGAGGGATAAATGAAAAGAGGTTTGTAAATCCCTTTATCATTCTCTCCAAATACATGAATGAGCAATATTTAATTTAACTTTTAAACTAGTAAAAAAATTAAAATAAATGTCTTACTTTTGAGGGTTCTTGGTGTTTTTGAGGAAAGTTGACTTTTCACTTTGAATTTCAATTGAGCCACCATGAGCTATGAGAAGGTTCATGCCCCGTTGAGGGAGGATCTAGTTTTTTTAAGACACACTGAGGTTGTCGTGTTTGGATCAAGGCTGAGCCAATCCAAATAGATATTTTGTTAGTGTAGGTTATTATTTATCCTTTTATTTATTTATTAGGACAATTCTTACACTTTTGTTAGCCCTACACTTGTTGGGTTAGCTTGCTTAGGTGTACCAGTTGTGTGGAGTTAACTTACTAGTTGTGTTGAGTTAGCTTCTTAGTTATGTGGAGTTAGCTTAGTAGTCTTATGGAGTTAACTTAACTACCAGTATCAGTTAGTGGGAGTTCTTCACCACTGATTTAGGTATTAGTTGCACTTCCCTCCTCCTATATGTACATCTTTCTCATTGAATAATTCAAGTCATTGTATTCTAATGTATTGAACATTATGGATTAAGATGGATTTCCATATATGGCATTTTAGCTTTTATGTTTTTCAAATCTAACGTGGTGTGCTATTATCATCTGAGATCGCAACTTGGAACAATCTTCTTATCATTCCTTTCATGGTATGAGAGCTATAGATGATGTAGACATCCATCTGTAAGTTTTTCTTTGCAAGCAAGGATTTATTATTTTCATGTATTTGGAATTTTTTATCAAATTTTTGCAGCATTCATTTTTATGCAAAACAGAGTGTGGCATTGGATTTGGAAGGTGTCAAAACCCTAGAATCGACTGTAAACTCGACCATGTTTTGAGACAGTCAAATATGGATGCAGATATGTACCCTCTAGGTGCATTCTTTTATCCATTGGATATAAGCGTGTACCTTCCGAATGCATTCTTTTACCCTCTGGATATTTCAGTTTTGGATGCAGTCTTTTATCCACTAGACACAGATCTGTACCCTCTAGGTGCATTCTTTTATCCATTGGATATAAACATGTACCTTCGGTTTTGGATGCACTTTCTTTTAGGTGCCTTTTATCCATTGATATATGTACCTTGATGCATTCTTTTTTAGATATTTTGGTTTTGGCAGTCTTTTATCCACTGGACGCAGATCTGTACCCTCTGGGTGCATTCTTTTATCCATTGGATATAAGCGTGTACCTTTTGGATGCATTCTTTTACCCTCTGGATATTTTTATTTTGGATGCAATCTTTTATCCACTTGATGCAGATTTGTACCCTTTGGGTGCATTCTTTTATCCACTAGATGCAGATTTGTACCCTTTGGGTGCATTCTTTAATCCATTGGATATTGACGTGTACCCTTTAGATGCAATGATTCACCCTTTGGACATTTTAGGTTTTGGGCACAGGCTTTTATCCTTTGGTCACAAGCCTGTATCATGTGGATGCACTCTTTTACCCTTTGGACATTTGGGTGTCATGTGTACCTTTTTTAAAAAAGATCAACATTAAAATATTATTTTAATAACAAAACCTTCTAGAGCTCATAAGTTTTGATCTGTAGCTCGGATTAAGGTGATCTTTGTTTTGAAATTGTGTATTTTTTCAAGATCTACGCATTGGAGATATTTTTAAACACATATTTCAAATTTAAAAGGTGATTTTTCTCATTGTAATGTTTACACACACTGAATTATAAAGTGCCAAATTTGGGAGGGTGTTGTAATCACTTGTGGATGCAATGTCGGTTGAGCCCGACATCCTCAACTTTTGGGTGTTGCATTCTTGTATCTATGGGTGTATGCATTTATATCTCTATTTTTTGAGATATTTTGGATCTATATTTTCGACACTTTTTTTGTGGCATGTTGACAATGTCTCTTATGGGGGAGCTATTTTGGTAAAGCCCAGTGTTAGTTTGTCAGTGTTCGAGTAGTTGATTTTGTCAACTCATATAGATTTGTGGTGTCACTCTACCCATTCAACAATATGGGAGGGTATGGTGTTAATACCGATTCTTTGGGTTTCGTGCCCTTCCCTTGTTACTTTGGCTTTTCTTGGATCGTGACACTCCTACTTATTTAGATCTCGTGTCCTTGCCTTTTTGCCTTGGTTATTCTTGGATCGTGTCACATTTATTTGTAATAGTTGATCAAATTATGTTTGGTATTTTTTTACACTTTCAACATCACTCCATTGATAGTCTCCTTACATGGAGCTATTCTGGTGAAACCTAGTGTCAGTTGTTATTGACTTCTATGATCAAGCAGTGGATTCAAACCACAGTGCACACCAAACTTCTTTAGCATTGTACGAGTTTTTGGAGCCAAAATTATTAGGATATCTTGCAACGGGATTTTTCTCTCTCTAATTTGTTATTACTGGTTTTGGGTACTTTGTGGTGTCTAATTTTCCCAGTTGTTGCACGTGGGGTACCTCATTAGGCCTTGTTGTTGGGACCCACCTTCTTTTCCACCCACCTAAGCTATGCTTACGGGAGGGTGTTAGTGTAGGTTATTATTTATCCTTTTATTTATTTATTAGGATAATTATTACACTTGTGTTAACCCTACACTTGTTGGGTTAACTTGCTTAGGTGTACTAGTTGTGTGGAGTTATCTTACTAGTTGTGTTGAGTTAGCTTCTCAGTTATGTGGGGTTAGCTTAGTAGTCTTATGGAGTTAACTTAACTACCAGTATCAGTTAGTGGGAGTTCTTTACCACTAATTTAGGTAGTAGTTGCACTTCCCTCCTCCTATATGTACATCTTTCTTATTGAATAATTCAAGTCATTGTATTATAATTTATTGAGCATTATGGATTATGATGGATTTCCATATATGGTAATTTAGCTCTTCTGTTTTGTAAATCTAATGTGGTGTGCTATTATTATCTGAGATCATGGCTTGGAATAATATTCTTATCATTCCTTTCATATTTCCATGAGTGATCGAATGCGAGGAGGGGTACTAGTACTGCCTGGTGAAGGAGGGAATGTGAGGTGAGTAAAAATTTTCTAGCCACCGAGCTAGTTCTATCTCATCCAGACAAGACATAGAGTTTATTACTACAAAAAGAATGTAAATGGTTGTCCATCTATTGGTGATCGAGTAACATTGCATTTGATCCTATACAAGATCTATTTTAGATTCAAGCTAGAAGCCTCAATAAGATCTCAATAATCATTTTGTAGGGAGTTATACATGAAGGATCTAACCTGAGCGACTTTGTAGTGTAGGATCCATATCTCGTTGAGTTTTCGCTTCAAGAATGCAAAGTAATTTTGTTATATGCCAATATGCTTATAAAAAAATGAATGTAACGAGTTAGAGATCTCTATGTTATAGATATGATGGGATCAAATCTCAAGTTAGGCCACCGAGTTTGAGCCAAATTGTATTGACAAAGTTAAGGCTAAATCAAAGAAAGGTGAAAAGTGTTATTATATAACTCTCTATCTGTGGTATCAAGGAAACACACCTAAAAAAATGGCTTACCTAAAAGAACTCGTTGTGTATAGAAAACAACTCCACTAGTATGTATAGGAGATCAATAACGTATATTACTATGACTTGGTAGGTAGTGGTCTAAACTATTCATCTTTACAAAAAATTATGTACAACAAACTAGACTGGACTTGGGCCACTACATAAATAGATCCAAGTTGGATCCACTCAACAATTTGAGTCTATAGTCCATAAAGAGGGAAAAGGTCCAAGCCAAAAAAAATTAAAAAACCACTAAGGTCAAAATGACATAGGGATGAGATGCTTACACCAAATTGATGTTGTAGTGAAAAGCTTGACAAAGAGAGTTAGAGAGCTCATCAAATCAAATAGTATAACTCTATTATTTTTTTGCAATGTAGATTAATCTCAATGTAATATTTCAATAATGCAAATACAATTTCTTAACTCTCCTCAACAATATACACACACCAAAGCAAGGCTGGGCAATGACTAGTAATCACTTTGACACCATATTAGAGAAGTCAATAATTCTCATCAAACTAAGATTTCTCATTGCACAACATTGCCACAATGAAATCAAATCCATGCACAAAACATACAATAATGCACAATATATTCTCTATATTCACGAATATGTATTGTTCTAATACAATGCAAAGTACCAGCTATATAGGCTTCATAAGTTGTTATTTTCAACAACCAAATAGTTGCAAGAGATGAAATTAGGAAATAAGAAAATTACCCATAATCAAGTTCAAACAACCTACATGAACCAAATAATAAGTTTACTCTCTAATTCAATCTTAACCCCTTTATGGGTGTGACCACAACTCAACACCAAGATGTTTCAAAAATAACCAAAACCACTAGCCAATGTGAACACACACTCTAACACCATAGAAAAGGGAAATGACTTCCTTGTTTTTGAGGTTGCATTAGAGGGTTCCATATGTCCCTAAAAGAATAAATTTGAGCCATTTTTCCCCTTTTGAACCAAGCACGAAGAGTTTACATTGGGTTGTCATCACTTGATGACTTTTCCTCCTCATTAATTTCTAGTTCATTTTCCTTTCCCTTCTCTTTATTCCTTGTGCTTTCTTCATGTCTCTCCTCATTCCTTTCTTGTGTGCTTCCTTCATGTTTCTCATCATCCTTCTCCCCTTATTCTAAATTGATCTATAAGGGCGGTATTTTGAAGGAAAGCTAGGTTCCTTGATGGATTATTTTAGTGCCTTGTCATTCCTTTCCCTTAAATTTAACGTGCACAAGAATTTTTAGTGGGTTAGGTTCCCTTATTGGGGTTTAAAGATTTCATGCTTCCTATTCACCCTTTTCTTACTCCTATATTGAGTGCTCTACTTCTTCACTTATTCCTATGCCTATAATTTGTGATGTCTACACCAATTCACACACTTGTGTGGAGTACTCTAGTAATTCCTCTTCTAACATGTGCTCAGGATTAGTAATTACGTACTCCCCAGAAGTCGATATTTCTACATGTATGGAGGATTAAAAAAGGTCACTCATTTTATGCATCTTTTTCCTCTTCTACATCTCAAGTGGTATCTTGTCTTAATCCTCTTCTTCTTATCCTTCCCTAATATGATCGTGTTCTCTAGGTGACACGTTTATGTGTTTTTTTCTCTTAGCCTTCTACTTTATTGAACCCTTCTTTTTGGCAGCACACAATACCTAATCCTCTTCTTCACCTTGTTGTTATTCCACTTCAATCTTCCTTTTGTGCTTTATATAATAATAAATCTAGGAAGGTTTATTGTTTACCACAATTGTTTATTATGGGGTAGTATTGAAAAGGTTGGTTTCTCATTTTTAGATGTATGCACCTAGATATACATATGTTGTCCTCAATAGATGGGCATCTACATCTACATGCATCACATAAATATTTATATTAACAAAAAAAATCTAATTCATGTATTCTACAAAATACTCAGCTTTAAACCCAAATGGGAGGTTTGGCCATGACAACATGTTTTTTCAATTAACACAAAATGCGCAATGTAGTAATATTGTATAACCATAAACTAATCTTGTTATTTTACCAAGTTTGGGAGGAGTTTTGGTATGCGTCATTCATTCTCAAAGGATACTTTCAAGTGTCTTAACCAATTATCCAACCTAGTTTTACATGCCTTAGTGAACGTTGATGGGAAGAGGTATTCTTTGTACCATGTTGCCAGCGACTTATCTTCCATGGGAAGCTTCCATGTTACTTCCCCACTACCCTTAGGTATATTGATTTCATTGAAGACTAGTAGGATTAAGATTGGTTTCTAAGTGTATTTTCCCTCTTCAGAATGCGTACATTCTACATTGAATTCCATACTCTCAACAATGCATTGGCTAATGTTAGAGCACATCCCCTTCACCATTTGGTGTGCTATATGGAGGAATTTATTGTTGACTTCTACCCATGGCTTGGATCATTCCACCTTGGAATTTACTAAGCATGTTGCAACCCTTATTTTTGGATCAACAATTTTTGTTATCGGGAAGGTATGACCTCCTATATTATACTTTAATTCTTCCCTTTTCTTTTTTTTTTCATTGCGCTAGGTAAGGCCTATGTCTTCTCCAATACATACTAGGCTAGTGGCCTTACTGATGCAAGAGACTATGAACCTCATCCTTCATTCAAAAAACTAGAATTAACCCTCATGCATAGGCAAGAGAAGGAATTATATTAACTCCACTAGATTCCCAAAGAATGAGAACTCAAAAAGTTATAACACCCTAAAATTTTCCAACATGGCTTGATGCTATCATCAAAGGTGATACCTCCTTCTAGGGTATTTTTATCCATTTATTGTATAAAATCTTAAGTGGGTGATGACATCATATTTATGCATGTATGCAACATGATTTATGTTGATTCAATAAGTGATGTTTTTCCCAATGCACTTTGCCATTGTGATTTCCTGCATTCCTAGGTCGAGCATTACATATCCCAAATATTTAGCACACTTTTTCCCCACTTGTGACATCTTATCATGTAGTTTCCCTGCATATAATTTTTTCCCTCCCATCTTCTATTTCACGTGCTCCAACTATTCCTTCTTTTATGCCTTTATCTATCATCCATTTCACCTACCTATTATTGTTTGTGAGAATTCCTTTCTTTTCATGTATGCCCAACTCATTGGTATTTAAATCATTGAAAATCCTCATACTTTTCCACCTCACATTGATCATGCACCCAACCCTCCATGAGAATATTATCCAAAATGTTACCATTCTTGTAGCTGACATAGAAAATAAAAGAAATAGAAACTCTATGCTAGAGAGAAAAGGTTATAAGTATGCCAAAACATATGTAAAAAATGTAGTGTCAATCCAAGGGTGATCACTTTGCAAAACATGCACATTTATTACAAAAATTGGAAATACAACAATTCAAATATACCTAAAAACTAAGTCTCTAATATGATCTACTAGCATATGCCTTATTTATTACAAGTGGACATTCATTGGTGGTATGATTTGATTGTACTACCATTGAAGTGACCTATTAACATATGTCCATTGATATTTTTTCAATTTACATGCCCCTATGGGAAAGATGTCATGTACTTCATATGGTCATAGTCAATGCATTTTTAGTTTCATGGGATGATGTGCAAACTTGGAGTCATACAGTAGAGAAAGAGCAACCTTCATGAATACATTGTTATTTATATTTTAGTCATGTCAAAAAATTTGTTACACCTTTTCTACATTTCAACTCCAACATATGAGAATGTGCTTCTCATCTATCTTCAATAAAACTATACGACTAAAAATCAACACATGACTTTCAGGAGCACTCGATCTTCCGAGGTCATGTTAGGACAACTGATGTGGAATGGATAGATGGCTATGTGGAATATATATAAGGTGAGATAGGTGAAATGTGAATAAGGAAATATCAAGGAAATCTAATGTCTTATATGGTCACTAAGGGAGTATGCTCATCTAAGGCAAAAAAAGCTTGTCCTACCTACATGGGTGAAATGGAACAGTCTAAGATGATGGTAGTGTGTAAATGGATGGTCAATATCTGCTCATGGAAAATGCTCGCAACAGGTTGTGGAAGGTGTGGGAAAATGTCATGTGTTTTCCTCGTAGAAGTTTCCAGACAAGGTCATGGAAGTGCAAGAGGAAACATGTGAAGAGGAATAGAGTGATTGGATTGCAGGAACTAGTCTCGTCCAAGCTGGTTCCACCAAAAATTGTAGACCTTGTCAACTTCGACGTTCAAAGTTGTCAGCTGTGAGATGATGTCAAGTGGAAGTGGTACGGATTGGAAAACCAAAATTCTAAGGCCTGTGTCAATGTCTGTGTGTAAGTAAGATACATTTGGTTGTGGGACTCAGGGATCATATACTTCATCTCTTGGTTGTTGATGACCTTGAATGGTCATGTGGGATCCAAACTATCAAACTAAAGAAGCAATAAACTTCACAAAGTAACTGTCAAAGAAAGGTTGATGTTTAAACCTAGGCCAACTAAGAACACGTGGGGAATTGTATTACTTTTCATGTCTAATTAAACTATGTTCCTAATTAACAAATAGGCACAAGAAAATTTAAATAAAAAAAATTCAGTTACTTTCCTCGAGTTAATTAAACCTATGTGTTGCTTTTAGCTAATTAATAAAAGAAACAACTAATTTAATAAATAAAACAAATCTATTCTAATGTTTTTGTTCTTTTCAATTGAATAATAGAAATGCAACAAATAAAACAAACTAATTAAACTAATCTAATATTTTTGGATTTTTATGTTTCTGGAAATAGATAAAAGAAATCTACAGAAGAAATATGAAGAAGTTGAAATTGCCTCTACAATACTATTAACAGAACTAAACAAACAAATAACCTGGTGTGGCTATTTTCCTGTGCAGAGTGAATCTAGCCTATTCTAATAAAACAAAAGCTTTTCCAATTTATATTTATGGATCTAAAACTTATTCTATTCTACCTCAGAGACACGAGAAGAAGTAAAAGCTTCTCAGAATCACTTCTTCCCTTGAAACTTCCTCGGTAGAAATCAAGGATCTAATGAAAGCTTATAGATTGAAATGAAATCATAATTGATTCTAAACTAGTGCAGGAGATTTCTTTTAGACAAACTTCCCTTGCAAACCCACAGGGATAGGTAGGGAAGAAACTTTCACCAGAAGCTTTATGAAAACAAATGGAAACTATAACAATGAATTTTCTATTGACTTGAATACTCTAATCAAATTGTGAATTGAAATCTAAAGAAATTAAAGAAAGCTTCAAGAAAACCAAGTACATCCCCAACCTAGAATTTTTAGAACTATGAAAAATCCAGTGATGATTTTATTGTGTTTTCCCATCAGCTTCTTTTCTAATTTAGTGCTCAGATGAATCCGGGGAACTGTGTTGGGTAGTGTAGAATAAGTAATGAAGAAGTGTTGGAGTCAAGAATGGCTTGCGGAAATCTGGTAGCAACGTAGGCAAGAGAATAACAATGCAAGAGAACTGGGCTTGATTGTGTATTTCTTGGCAAGATTACGACAGCATAACAATGCAATTCACAACAAAAATCTCCAACCAATGCTCTGGGTAGAAGCTTGGCTCTTATAGAAAAATGGCAGGGAAATGGTCTAAGCCATTTGGCAGCCAAGAAATGCCACCTCTCTCAAAGAAGGGGCAGTTAACTCCAATTAATCAGTAGGGAAGGAAGGGGAAGTTGGTACGTATCAAATGAGCCCAAGAATAACCAATTTGACTAAGAAACGTGTGCTAAAATTAAGTTTGAAGAAGTTGACATGCATTCAGAATACGCCAGAGAAGGCTCGGAAAAACCGCACGCAACTTCCATGATTTGTGCAGAGGGGTGGTTGCGTAACCACCTGGGGGTAGTTATGCAACCGCCGTTGAGGGCAGACCGGTGGTTGTGTAACCGTCGGGGCGGTTGCGTAATATGTCGTGCAATTCCATGACTTAGAGTCAAATGCTAAGGAAAAATTTGTGAAGAGATAAAGGAAAGCAGGAAAAGCATGGAAATGGTTAAGGGAAGCATTCTAGGCTACAAATATATACTGCAAATGGGAAATTGGACTCAAACACCATTGGAAAAGATATTAATCATCATTGGGGATTTTAAACCATTCTGAAAATGTAGCACATGAAAAATTGGGTGTGTACATATTCCCCCTTGGAGAAGTGTTTTAGCCATGAAGAGACATAAAACATAGAGTTTGAGTATGTGCTCCCAAATGGGAGAGTTAGAAATTATACCTGACACGTCTGTGTGTTGAAGTGATGCCAATCCAAGCTTCCCGCCACCTGCAAGAGAAAATGGGAATCAAGTGTAGATATAATGTAGAATTGACAAAAATATACTAAAATAAAATGACAAGAGGACTTACCATGTCCATGGGGATAGAAATATACTTGCGTCAGCGCTCTAGCCCTGCAAAACACACACACTCAAAACAGAGTTAAAACATGTTATATATAACCAAAATCACTATTTTTAGAAATCATTTTCACTCACCCACTTAGAGATTTTTGAGCTCTGGATCACCTGTGACAGTTTAGCATGAGTACAACCAAATCAAAGAGTACAATGATGTGATGATGGCCCCACCAAGTGGGAAGAGCAGAAGCTCAGAGATGGGTAAGTTATTTGCATTTATTTATTTTTAACCTATAATGTGAAAAATATGAAAAATCCAACCTAGGGGGGTTATTTTTGCTAATTTTGTAGTCAAAATGTTCACAAGGGGGGTGCCTAGGTGTATTTGGATTTTATTTTGTCAAAAATGGTCATTTTTTTGTCTTTTTTGAAGTTTTTAGGTCGTAGGGTATGACGGGTTGTTTTCAGACAGAACTGCCACTCTGCACAGGTGTGGTTATGCAACCACCCCTATATGGAGAGGGGTGGTTTCATAACCATCATGACGATTACGCAACCGCCACTCTGCACAGAGGGGTGGTTGTGTAATTTTCAAGGGAGAGGCTAAAATTGACCAAGTGTGAAGATGTTTTTTGGTTTTTGCATTGTTTTATGATGTTTTTGATGAGCTTATTATGTATGAGATGTTTCTAACTTGCTCTTTTTGGTGTTTTGGTGAATTTAGGCCATGTATATCAGATGGAGTAGGGCTAGAGAGTGTGATTGGATTCCTTCCATCTTGGATTCACTCACTCAGGCTGAGAGAGATATTTTACATAGAGCCGGGATATGGAGGATATCCCAGACACCACTGGTTGCACCACCTGGTTACTTGTTAGCTGATCTATTGAGTTATTGGGATACAGACCAGAATACTTTCTAGTTCCCTAGAGTTAGAGGAGAGTGGACCATCACTCTTGAGGATGTCTATAGGATTTTGGGGGTTCCTGTCACAGGCAGGAAATTGACCCTAGAGAGTGCTACATCAGTGGTGCAGTCTCGCAGTTGGGATTCTTACATGGGAGATGCATTGGCACCTGATACTAGTGCCAAACATGGCATGAGACTTCTGTCAGTTACCTCCGCCCCTATCCCTGCCTTGCACAAGGCCATTATTGGCATCTTGGCTTCGTGCTTGGTTGGGACGAGGGAGGGGACAAGTTACTTTATTGCTAGGCCATGATTATTCAGAGTATAGAGGAACACAACCGCATATATGCATGGGGTACTGATATCTTGGGAGCCACATATCATGATCTTTAAAGGGTTGTTTGACTAAAGGGAAAGGCCCTTAGTCATCCTACATTAGTGACTAGTTGGGTTTATGAGTGCATCATCCCCTACCAGAGGGGTGTTGGGATAGTAGACCCAAGGGCTATTAGAGCAACGAGATGGACAGTCATGGCCCCACTGAAGGGGCACCATCATCCTGTTGCCACACTCACTATAGATGATATGATTGCATAGTCATACCAGGACATGGCCGGCCTATGGGGTGAGGATGTCATTATTGTGGTGGCATACAACACTATCACATAGTTAGTGGATAAGACCAGCTGGGTGGAGGTCCATCCAGTTCAGAGGGTGCCCCAATAGTTTGGGTTACCTTATATTGACCCCCTCCCAAAATTTTCAATTATATACAAGGGGGTCAGAGAGGGTATAGCTACCCTGTAGGGCAAGCTCAAGTGGATTTCATTATACCTGGGGTCCCGATTGGCACACCACATTTTTTCCTAGATCTAGCTAGGCCAGGGGTGATCCTTCAGATAGAGGCCACTCCCACACATAGTGGGGAGGAGGAGGAGGAGGAGGAGGAGGATGAGGTAGAGATGGAGGCCGAGGAGGAGGCACATGAGGAGGTTATCGAGAAGGGGATGATGAGGAGACTGACACTGAGTGGATGGCCACTAGAGAGGCTTCCATGGGGAGGCAAGGGAGGCTGAGGATGAGGCTGAGACTTACATATATAGAGGCAATCTCCCTTCCATAGGAGGAGGGGACGAGGAGTCAGTTTTTGGACACCAGGTGGCCTCTGAGGAGATTACAAGCCAAGCAGGTGCTGTGCAATGGCACCACACACCACCACCAGCACTAGTAGACCCATCCTAATAGCTAGGAGATTTGAGTAAGTTAACACTCTTCTCTTGACTCTACTACTTAGACTAGAAATGTTAGTGAATTACACACTGTATATATACATATTTTGTGTTTTATAAAGTTTTCTAACTCGTCATTTTTTCTTTTGTTTTACAGCCACGATTGATGGTTGGTGAGATCTTATTCACAGCATCCTTGTGGACACCTTCGCACCCCATAGGCATGACATGAGACAAGCTACTTATGGAATTAGGGCATCTAATCATGGTGGGGTGACACACTGATGTATTTGTTTCAGCGTGGATTGCATCGGGAGCCATGACCAAGATGAGGAACGAGCTCACCGCATATCAGATGGTTGAGAGGAGACAAGTGGCGGAGAGCATTCCTGCAGTGAGGCCACCACTGGAAGATCACCTGGTTCTTCATCTCATGGTCACTCTCATAGGTCTAGGCATGGAGGCTCTCACTCCCATCACAGGAGCCATAGTAGGAGTCCCAACCATGCACCTTCATTTGGATCCTGTAGAGAGGGATAGGCCATAGGCCTTTATTGCTTTGGATCATTTTTTATTGTATATATCAATTTTTTTAGATTTTGTGCTCATTGCGAGTGTTTTGAAAACACTAAGAGTGTGATGGCATTATATACAAACTCAATTATTACATAGATATATATACATATATGTTTATTTTTGGCTCAGATATCTTGTTAAGAGTTTACTTGTTTATGACTTGCTTCATCTGTGTACTCTTAGATGTGTAGAATCTTTGATGATTTTTATATGCTTTTATGAATGCATGTATGGATGATGATGATGATGCAAATGTGTAACAAAATGATCTCTTTATTTTTTTTCTTTATTATATATTTCTTTTGATATATATATGATGCATATGAGGACAAATTGCAAACTTATAACTTTGGTTTTCAAACAATATTTGGTATTTCTGCTTTATTGGAAAATTTGATGAAAATGATATGATAATGAAATGAACCCACTCCATTCTTAACTCCACGCAACCAGTAATATGTGAGGCCTCACCATAGAGAGTCAAGAAGGACCCAGGTTATATGAATTTGATGAATGAAAGTGATGATATGAAGATAAGGTTTTGACAAAGACCCAATTAGAACACTACAACTCAACTCTAGGCAAGGCTAACTATCCAATTTAGAATGCAGTTTGCTTGCAAGTTTAACTAGACTTAGACCCGTAGATGGCCTCTTGATTGAAAAAATATAGTTTTATGGATTAAATCTCTTATAACTTATGCATCTAACTCATTTCCTGATGATTACAAAGGATTCAAAGCACTTTTCACTTATTGATTTGATTGTAACCTATTAACTTATTTAAAAGGAGGACCCCCTATGTCTTGCCCCATGCAACCAGTAAGAAGCATGGGCTCATCACCAAGGATAAGGCATAGGCGAGTAAGGGAACTTCCCTCCTTTCCCAACCTCATGCTACCTGTAAGAAGCATGGGCTCATCACCGAAGACTGGTGGGGCAAAGAAGTGTAGTATTATTTGTAAAATGAAATTGTTTTTTATTTATTGTTTCTTTATTTTTTTTTTATTTGACTAATTTTTAAACTTTGAATTGTGCTTTCAGGGGGGAAGAATTTCCCCTAGCCTCAATCCCACACAACCAGTAGGATTCGAGGGCTCACCATCGAGGGTTGAAACAGGTGAACAAATAATCTGAGTGAAATATTTTATATTGATTTGTTAAAAGAGAGATTTTTGAGGAAAGATGTGACACCAAGAAGCTTCTAGTAAAAACTATGGGGAAAAACTCCTAAGCTATGAATAAAACTAAATATGTAGATTTTGGTAGGATCAATGTCAAAAATTCATCTAGTAGGATGATAAATATTGAATAGTCTATAAATGATATAATGAATGGTTGAAGAAGTATGATTAAATGTTTTGCCAATTCTCAAAAATTTTTGAAAGTTTCTTGAAAAATAAGTTTCTTGTTTCGCAATGTTACAATATGATTATGAAAATGATATGTAGCGTGAATGCAGTAATGTACATGTGGAAATGCAAATGAACTATGTGTAGAAGCGTTTAAGGTGAAGTGAATTTACTGATTCACCAAACTCTTCACCTTCTAAAGTACACAAATGATATGCGTCATTCTTATAGTCCTCCATGACTTGATATGGACCTAACCACTTTGGTCTAAATTTTCATCCTTCATCGGTTTTCTTGTTTATCCAGCTATCCAGTCTCAAAACTAGGTCTCTTATATGTATTTCTCACTCATGGAGCTTTTTATTATATTAATGTCACATTTTATTAGCATAAACACTATGGCGTTGCTCGGCTTAAGACAAACTTCATCAAAGGTTTGTAATTACACTAATCACGCTTCGCGGTTTCTGTCTTCATCCAGAATGCCCTACAAATATATGCGAAGGCTATGTAACTTGATTTCCAGCAGTAGGACCGCTTCACACTCAAAGAATAAAGAAAAGGGGGTTTCCCCCGTAGGTGTCAGTAATAATGTTCGATAGGCCCAAAATGTCGGAAATAGCTTTAAATTCTAGTCACACTTATTCTCCCTCACTTTTTTGAGGAGTATGGACTTCAAAGTTTTATTTGTAGCCTCAGCCTATCCATTGGCCCAAGGGTAATATAAAGAGGCAGTGTGATGCAAGATTTTGAATTGTGAACACAACTCACACACCTCTTCATTATTAAAGGAAGTTCCATTATCCAAGATAATGAACTATGGGACTCCATTCCTGCAGATGATCTTATTCAAAATGAACTTAACAATCACAAACTCAGGCATAGTAGTGAGAGGCATGGCCTCAATCCACTTTGTAAAATATTTAGTGGCCGTAAAAATAAAGTTGTGGCCATCATTTGATGAGGGAGAAATAATCCCTATCTAATCCAGACGCCAAGTGGAAAAGGTCCAGGGTGTCACAATTGGCTGCAGAGCCTGAGTAGGGATGTGAATCTCATGTTTAAATTCTTGACATTTATGGAACTTGCGTACATATTCTACAACATCATGCTCTAAGGTGGGCCAAAAATAACCCATTTGATGAATTTTTTGAGTGGTAGCATGCCCTCTAAAGTGTCCCCCAAAAATTTCGTTGTGGGCTTCAAAGAGAATCCTTTTCGAATCTTCTTTTTCCACACACCTCAAAAGTATGTCGTCGAAGGCTCTGTGATAGAGCACTTCTTTCACATTTGTATACTTAGTGGCTATGACACATAACTGCCACCTTTATTGTGAGGTTGCTCCCTCAGGATATGCTTGGTCCACAATATGGTTGATAATGTTACTGTACCACAAACACAACACGATGGGAGGCTTTGTTTCCACATAAAATACACACTCGTTAGGGAAATCTAGATCTACTAGGTCTCCAAAATCTATTGGGTTGTCCACTAACCAATAAATAATAATTTTTCATTTGATGGACTTCTGGTTGATGAAGGTGAGTTCAAATTCATCCATCAGTGTGAGAAAACGTCTAACCCTTTTAGATAAGGTACCTTGAATCAAGAAAGTTTGCAATTGGTCAGACTTGATGATCACTCATGTTTCTTGGTTAAGCATATAATTCCTTAACCTTTTCGTTGCAAAAAATAACGCTAGGCATTCTTTCTCCACATGCGTATAGTGTGTCTCGTAGTCAAGCAGAGTGTGATTGATGAAATAAACAACATGTTCATGGTTTTCATCATCTTCTTGTGCCAACATCCAAGCTAGCAAAACCTCAGAGGTTGAGAGTATAAGATCAGGGCACTATCAGCTATGGGTGGCATGAATGTAGGTAGTGACATGAGAAAATGTCTTCCCAACTCAAACACTTCGTGACATTCAAAATTCCACTCCTTACTACACTCCTTCTTTAGCAAGTTGTTGATGGGATGGACGATGTAAGTTAGATCGGGAATAAACTTGTGTATTTCCCCAAGCTTACCTAGAAAAGACCTAATGCCTTATTTTTTTGAAGGCGGAGTCATCTCCAGAATTTCCCTAATCTTTGTTGGATCTACATCAATCCCTCAAGAAGAAATGATGTACCCTTTTCTGGATTCAATGTTACACCGTATTCGATGAGGTGAGAGAGGATAATGCAAAGCACCTCAAGATGATTATAACATTTCCTGGCCTTAGCGAACAAATCATTGACGTAATATTCCACAATCTTATGGATAAGATCATGGAAGATATAAGTCTTCACTCGTTGGTAAGTAGCTCCAACATTTTTCAGGCCAAATGACATGACAATGTAGCGAAATATTCCCAAAGGAGTAGTAAAATTCATCTTGGTTTGATTCTCCTCAGAGATCCTTATCTAATAGTAGCTGGAGAATCCATCCATCAGTGACAATAACTCATAGCCAGTCGTTGCATCTATGATAACATCGAAGGAAGGAAATGGAAATTCATCCTTATAAGAGGCTTTGTTGATGTCTCTAAAGTCGATACAAATGTGTATCTTTTGTTCTTTTTAAGGACCATAACGATGTTAGACACCCACACGGAATAGTCTACTAGTTTAATCAAACCCACTTGAAGGAGCTTCATCACTTCTTCTTTGACCATTAAAGCCACCTTGGGCTTCATGGGACATGACTTCTGTTTCATAGGCTTGGCATCAGAATTTGTGACGAGGTTATGAACTACTACGTCGGTATCTATTCTCGTTATTTCCTTGTAGCTGAAAGTGAAGGCTTTTGAGTGCTCTTTAAGCACCTTCGTATGAACTTCTATCTCATCTAGAGTTAAAGAAGAACTGAGTTTCAAGATCTTAGGGACCTCCTTCATCCATGTATTAATATTTATGATTCCTTCAATCAAAGAGGCATTACCCTCTTCAAACTCATGTGGGGATGGAGGTAGTTCCAATTCTTTTCCCTCTACTTCGTAGACCTCTAAACCTTTTGATGAGGAAGGACACATGATGGGATCTCTAAAGTAAGAGGAAGGGTGAGGTTTAAGAGAAAAGCCTCTCTTATGGTGTGTGGGATGAAGATCAGTGTATGCATTGAGGAATCATAGGATTTCCTCATCGTTCTCTATAAAATCAATCATGGCAGGCTCATTCCGGGCCTTAACATATGCCATAACTATGTTGTCTGGAATTCTTTGAACCAAGGGTTCAGATAGAATTGAGACTATAAACCCAGTTTTCTTCAAGTCCTCGCTCGGAAAAAATCATGAGGAAGACGTCGTCATGAAATCAACTAGTTAGTTTTACTCTTATTGACTGGAAAAATTATTGCCTAAGTATTAGAGGCACATGATGATGGGGTGCACAGAAAGAGGGTGTGTAGGTGTGTGCAGAAGTTCAGCAGAAGAAGGGCACACTGGGGAAAGTCATAGTTTGGAACTTAGCCATTTTGCATGCATGGGTTAAGAATGAGTTAGAGTGATGAGCATGCATTAAATAAGAACAAGAAGACTTGTGGACAAAGCAATGGCTATTTTTGGAGAAAATGGAAGATCAAACGTCATGCAGAGTTAGAGCTAGTAAAAGGATTATATGTGGAGTTAATTATAGATAATCTATTGTTAGGTGAAACTTGTATGCTTCTTGATTACTTTTGTAAGAAGCATATGGCTATTTTGAGCATGTTGCCTATTTTGAGAGTGCATGGGCGGTGAAGGGAAAGTCCCCACTCCTCATATATATGTATTGATTTGTACGGATTAGGAGAAAACTAGTACTTGTAATGTGACAGAGTTATGTTGCTGGCATGATTTTGCGATGGTAATTATAATGTATTCAACTATTGGTTTGTGATGAAGTAATATAATGGATCTTTGTGGACAGATAATGATTGTTGATGTTACTTCTATGGATATTGTATGGTGAATCTGGTGTTGATCCTTATTTGATCTGTATGTTACTTATTATGTGTGTTTTGAATTTGAGCTCAAGAATATTATTTTTAGAATAGGATATGCACTTTAGGATTTGGTTATTATGAATGATAATGCTAACATATTGACAAAGATGATTTAAAAAGAGGGACCTGGTACCTTTGCGCACTTTAGGTGAGCACTTAGATCTATCTGAATGATGTGTTAGTGTGTCTAGGGTTTCGAGTAATAAATAAATACTATATTTTGGTTTCGTTGCCGAGACCTCTTTTCAATTTGTTGCAAGGATGTTACATGATGAAGATATACTAGTTGACCTTGGACAACATTAGGAGTTAGATTGTGGACATAAAAGACCATTTTGCTCATAGATATAACACTAGACCCGCTTTCGATGCTCACACGTGGGTTGAAGAACATTTGTATCATGAAATCTGTGAGACATTATTTTGTTGTTTTCCTATAGAGTTGTATGAGTAACTGGTAGTGTATGCATCAAAGCGAAATTGGAGGTATAGATCAATTATTTGGGCACAAGAAGATTACCAGGCTCTGTATGATGTTGATGTGACTTGGAAATGCACTGTAGATCATTGGTGGAGTGGTGTTTTGCACAGTTACATGTTAAAGTATGTTGTTTGTACTTATTCCTGTCTAGAGGTTGTTGAGTTTCAGTTCTTACTCAAACCTAAAGGATCTTATTTGCACGTTATCCCACTAACCATCAAGATCTTGTTGGTGTCTCTGGATTTAGGAGAATGACCTATGGCTAGCTAAACTTCCACCAAGTGTGGGGGTAGGCACAGGTGTGGTGGAAGATGGTAGATCCTATGTTGAAAAAGGAAAGAGCGGAAAGAAAACTTAAGTATAATGAAGCGTGGGAGAGGGAATTGGTGAAGAAGCATGGTGTTGAGGAGTCTATGGAGTTATGGAGATAGGTGATGTGTGAAGAATTTGAGGTTCACGTGGAGAACATGGAACCTGGGCAGTTGGTACTCCCCCATTTAGACAAGCACAGAATTGAATCCCCTTCAACTTCAGATGAAAGAAAGTTAGAGGAAGAAAGAATAAGGACCGTAGGTACACATCTGATCCCACTTGGTGACCTTGCCCTTATGCTTGGTGTTCCAATTCCTGAAATAAGTATTGAGAAATAGACTAGTGTTGGTGATAGAGTAGAGAAGGTAGATTTAATTTTCCATTGAGTACATAAGTTCATCAGAAAACACATTCATATATGGCTACGAAGACATATTCTTTATTCGAGGGTCTGATTAGTGATATATTTTCTAACATGTCATCTAGACAGATCTTGGGCATGCAAAATGTTGGTAATACATCTGGAAGTAGCACGAATTTGTAGACTGTGGGAGTTTAATTTAGTACAACAATTGGAACACAAAGTAGCTCATCCTCTGGTCCGGTGCCTGCTACAGGAGCTAGACCAGGAGGATGTAGAGGCTTAGGATCTACTAGATCTGGTAGTTTTGAAGGTGGAGGAAACATTAGAGGTAATACAGGTTTTGGGTCTGGTGGGCATGGTCCACACTAGCCACAAAAAGTCTATTATGAGACGTCTCTTCGCCTCCCAGAGTATAAAGGTATTAAGGATGCAGTGAAGCATGTGCACATGTGTGAGATACTATGGCGCACTAAGGGAATCACAACTCTTGAATTGAAGGAATGTCAATTTGATACTACTTTGCAAGGGCACACACATAGTTGGTATATGAAGTATGATCCAAACGAGACTATTGTAGATTACAACATGCTACGTGATGCTTTCTTATCTAAGTTTCATATACCCGAGTTTGAATAGAAAAGTGTTAACGCACTGAAAGAGATAAAGCAGGGTATGACAAAGAGCATAAGGGAGTATGATACACGCTTTAAAACTTTGTTATCAAAGTTATCTTATCATATTCACCCTAGCCAACATATATAATGGTTTATTGGCAATTTGATAACACCCTTCAGAAGGGCACCCTCTCATAAGACATTTATAGATCTATGTAAGGATTTGGAAGCATCTCTGCATGTTGAGGTAGTTAGGAGCGTAAATAATAGAGTTAGCCCATTCTTAGAATCACAAATTGCATCTATGGTAAAATAGTTGGAGAAAATATCGGCCAATTTGACTCATGAGATACACAATAGAATATGGTGTATAGATTGCGAGGTGGAAGGACATACAAAGGATACCTTCCCTTGAAAATTAGTGTGCACCATGTTGCTGGATTGTGAGAATTTTCATTTAGATCATGAATTAAGTATATTCCCTCTGTTGTAACACACTATCTGGAAGAACATGTCTTCATACTGTAGGATATGTAAGTCCCACACTCACGATACAGAGAATTGTAGACCGATTGATAAGATTCATGATGCCATTGAAATTGGCATGTGTCAGACCAGCATCATGAATAATTCAAAGGAGTAGGAAGGACAACATCATGAAGGGAGCTCTGATGGAGGTGGTAGATATAGAGGCTACCAGGGAGGATACAGAGGTCGTGATCACGGCGGCGGAAGAGGTGATTTCCCCCTAGGAACCTATTATACATGTGGATCCCCTGATCATTATAGGCATGAATGCCCTCATAATATAGTTTGTTCATGGTGTAGGAAGCAACATAAGTTTGAATAATGTCCCGAGTTATATGAGCACATGATTAAGAACTATAAGAAGAATGATAAGGGTATATGAATGATAAATGTATAACGCACCATGCAAGATTAGTGGATGCTAAAGTTTGCACATAATCCTGAGTTGCTGCCTATATTAGTGACTGCTCGCACTGAGATTGCACGTGCTCATGAGATCCTGAAGTAGAAGCCTATTATTACGAAGCAAGAGGTGATAAATGAAAAATATCTAGATCATGTCCATCAGAAGGAAGTTTGTCAGGATATTATGGAGGTTATTAGGAACTTGCAAGGAGAGATTCAATGCTTGAAGGAGCAAGTGTGCAAGATGGATCAGATAAATAAGATTGAACTTCCATAGAAGGATTTTGATGACCTAAAGGATGTATGTAAGATGTTGTGATAAGAAAATATTATTCCATTATTAGGAGAATGGTTAAAAGAAAAGGTACCATGCATGAATGGTGGACACAAGAGACATATATTGCATGTGAATCTACCTCCTCATAATCATGAAGATGATAAGGAATTTACGCTGAATGCAATTGTTTATGGGTGGCTTCTGAGTAACATACTGATAGATACAGGTATGGAAGTGAATGTACTCACCTTGTATGCATGGAATCAGATGAGGAGACCACCATTGCAGCCTTCTTCAAATGAACTGTATATGGCGAATAGGACTCGAACTAATCCTATTGGATTTTTAAAGGATGCGACTATTATAATTCAAGGAGCCAAGTTCACTAGGGACTTCAAGGTATTGGATCTTGTTGAGGTAGATAGTTTCCCAGTGTTACTTGTGCGCCCTTGGTGCTATGCTAACAATGTTGATATGTGTTTTAACAAAGGACACATCATTTTTTAGAGAAAAGAAGAAAGAGTGATTATTCCTTTAACAGATGCAAAGGTTGCACCATATGTAGAACCCTTGAGTGAAGAGGATCTGAACAATATATATACGCTCACAGTTAGAGATCCTAAATTACTTGAGCCATCTAAGGATGGAATTATTCAGTGGGATGATGCCCAATCTATGAGTGATACAACCGGTGTTTCTTGTTATAACTAGGCACATGGAATGTATGAAATAGTCAGGTGAGAGATCAAGAACACAGTTACTCACATAATCAAGTTGTGAATGGTTAGGTGTTTGAGTCATAACCAAGTACCTCGGTATACTGTTGAAGGAAACCCTGATGTATTTTTACGCGCCATGGAAGCTCATTAGAAGGATGAGGGTGATAGAATAAATATGTTGGTATATGCCTTGCTTAGGATAACTATGTACTAGTGGACCACTCACAGAGACAACCTATTAGAATGGTGAGATGTGAGAATCACCTTCTCTACTAGGTTTCTTAGGAGCAAGGTACCTTCTCAGTTATGTAAATTCCATGGGAAGGATTCTACTTTGCACCATGTTCAAAAATGTGGGAGATTCTGGACAGAGGGGCGGGAGGCTTTTCCACCATCACTTTAGGTACTTAAATTATATGCCATCCTAAGCAGTTGTGCATGTGCATGGTATGTTCATCTAGAATTAACAAGCGCCATAGTTAATCGGCAGGAGACGAGCTCAGGTATAATTCAGACCTTTTACTATTTTTCTACTAGACCTCTAGTGAATGAAGCATTACAGATTACGAAGCACATTACGATGGGGGATAGTGCAAAGGCTGAGGAACTCCTATTAGATATGTTTGAGGAGTTGGACTTAGAAGCGCAGTTTGAAGAAAAAGAGACAGATGAAGAATGACTTGGGCATGCCTGGTTATAAAAAGAAAAGGGTAAGCTGGTTTATATGATTGATGATGAAGAAGTAGAGAATCTGGATGTCTTAGATAGTGCTAATGAAAAGGTGTGAGATTATCATGAGCCTATGAAAATAAATAAGGTGAATATTGGGACAGATGTAAAACCTAAGGAAGCCATTATTTGTGACTATTGGTCTGAATAAGAGGTGACAAAGATTATTGAGTTGTTGCACAACTTCTAGGTCTTATTCCTAGGAGTATATCATGAATTAAAGGGAGTGCATCACTCCTTTGGCGAGATGAGAATCAAATTTAAGGAAGGTGCGCGCCTAGTTAGGAAGAGGCCTTATTGGATGAATTCTGATTTGCACGTCAAGGTAAAGGAAGAGATTGATACGATGTTGAAATCTGGAATAATTGAGCCCATTAAGGAGTCATAGTGGGTTAGCCCCATGGTGATAAACATAAAGAAGGATGGTAAGATAAGGATCTATGTGTACTACATAGAGTTGAATTTTGTTTATGTCATAGACCCTTTTCCTACACATTTTACTGAGGAGATCTTGGAAGGCATTGCAGGGCGTGAGATATACTCTTTCACTGATGGATTCTCTAATTATCATTAGGTGCAAATTACTAAATAAGATTAGGAAAAGACAAATTTCACCACTGAGTGGGGAAGTTTTATATATACAGTTATGCCCTTTGGGTTGAAGAATGTGCATGTAGTCTTTTCTAGCATTGTTGTACAAGAATTCGAGGACTTTATACATATTTTTTTACAAGTTTATATAGATGATTCGACGGTATATGGGCTGGTAAAAGATCACTGTGATAATTTGAGACTGATGTTTGAGAGGTGTCGGCAGTTGAGCATCTCTCTTAACATTAGGAAGTGTATCTTTGTTACACCCTTTGGCACTTTGTTGAGGCGTATCATTTGTAAAATGGGTTTGTTGGCAGATCTTGCTAAGGTTGCAGTTATCTTGGGCTTAGAGGAGCTTAACACTTAGAGCAAGGTGCACGAGTTTTAGGACACATAGGTAATTACAAAAAGTTCATTAAGGGATATGCTCAGATTTCTACGCCCTTGGAAGAATTATTAAAGAGTAAAGAAAAGTTCCATTGGGATGAGGCACAGTAGTGAGCGTTTGAGACATTGAAGGAACAACTTACTTCTGCAACCATTTCTGTGCTTTCCTTCTTGGGACAATTCTTTCCACGTACATGTTGATGCCTCTGGTATGGCTATTGGTGCAGTGTTAGCACAACCTAGTGAAGGTATTGTTGATCATCATATCTATTTTGCGAGTGGGAAGTTAACCCCAACCGAGTAGAATTATATAACTACAGAGCGCGAAACATTGTCCATAATTTATGTATTGCATAAGTTTAGAAAATACTTGTTGGAAACTCCATTTATATTCTATATAGATCACATGACACTTAAGTACTTAGTTAATAAACCTGTTTTGCAGGGGCACATATGCCGAAAAATTCTATTGTTTTAGGAATTTGACTTTACAATGGTAGTAAATCCATGGAAGAGTAATTCCAGACTGGATCATTTATCATGAATTATGTCAGGTTAGGATGCACAAAGCATCAAGGACATAATGATGGCTATTTAGATTGAACCACATGCCCTTTGACTTAGAATATATTGTTGTGTTTTGTGTACTGGTGTGACTCCTGAAGGGATGAAGAGCTTAGAGAAGAAATAACTTTTCATACGTGTCACACCTTACATGTTGATCGGTGGAGATTTATATAAGTTAGGTCATGATAAGATTTTTTGCAGGTGTGTACTTGAACATAAATGCAAAGCTATAATGGAGGAAGCTTGTGGTGGAATTGCAAGAGGACATTATGCAGGTAATGTTACCGCGCACAAGATTTTGTTGGATGGCCTTTGGTGGGAAAAATTATATAAGGATTGTAAAGAGTATGTTAGGGTGTGTGATCATTGGCAACGCCTTGGGAAGCCTAGGAATATAGATGAGATGCCCTTGAGGCCTATTGCAAGCGCAAAATATTTTGAGAAATGGGAAATTGAATTTTTGGGTCCTATTTCCCCACTAACGTGTATGACTAGATCGAGCTATATTATTACATGTACAGATTATCTAACCAGGTGGGTAGAAGTAGTGCCTATAAAGGATTACACGATAGCTACAACAACAAGGTTCTTATGGGAAAACATTATCAACATGTATGGATGTCTATTGAGCTTGAAAAGTGATAAGGGCACACACTTTTTGAATGAGACTATCCAAATATTATTGGCAGAGTTTATGGTGGCACATAATAAGACAATGCCCTATCACCCATAGGCCAATGGAACTATTGAAGATTTTAAAAGATACTAGGACATACACTGATGAAGATATGTGATGTTGGAAGGAAATACTTGGATGATAAAGTCTTTGTTTTACTTTGGGCTTATAGGACAACTTACAAAAGATTGAACAAAGCCACACCCTTTGAGTTGGTGTTTGACAAAGAGGTTGTTTTACCGATGGAATTTTTGCTACCCTCCTTACATATTACGCACGCAGGTCAACTGGAAGATGAGTAAGCACTTGAAGAGGATATAGATAAACTGATGAAGTTGGATGAGAGGTGTTTCATCGCACGTTGGAGCTAAAAGACAAAAAAGGCCAGGTAGAAGGCATGAAATGATAAAAACATTAAGAATACACAATTTTAAGTTAGACAAATGGTTCTGCTTTATGACTCCAAGTTTGCATGCCACCCTAGGATATTGAAGGTGCATTGGTTGGGACTATATGTGGTGACATATATACTTGATTCAAGTGCATGTCCGTTGTAGGTGCTGGATGGAACACGGTTTCCCAGTTACTTCAATGGGAGTAGGCTGAAGCCCTACTATAAATAAGTCTTCTTGGTGTTTGTAATAAGGTAGTGTTTTCATTTAGATTAGGTTTCCCTTTAATGTATTTTCTTTATATGTGTTTCCTTTCATCATTGCTATGCTTTGTCAATTTAGTTCAATGTTTTGTTCTAATAAGTGTGCTTGCATGCCAGTAGCTTATTACTATCTATTAAATTCATGCATAGAGGACCGTGTATAATTTTCATGTGGGGTGGAGTAAATACAAGTGTGATACAAGTATTGAAAGATGAGTGTCTTCTTAAATATTGCTGCACATAAGAAAAATATTACAGGTGCTCAGATTAGAGGTGTTAAGGAAAGATTGCTCAGATTAAATACCATGTGTAGATGAATGAATGTGCAATATAACGATATGTAGCAACAACATAAGAGACTACTTGGTATGAGACACAGTGGATAGGTATTTTGGCGCAAGGAAGCGCGTGAAAGGAGGTCTGTGGCTGAAAGGTAGTGGGCGCACTAGAAGGTTATACCTGAGGCACCAAAGGTTATGGCGCAACATGCGAAAAAATGAAAGGGTAGAATTAATGCCGCGTATGGTGGTAGTTGAGGGGAAATTAATGCAGATAAACAAACAAAAATTGAAGTAAATAATTATAAAAGGAGTACAATGCAAAGCTATTTTTTCCTTTCATCCCTTGAATTATCGAGTTGAGAAGTGCAAAGAGCCAAGAGTGATTGGTTGCATGGTGAACCAAGTGTATTCATGACACATCACTGATAGAGCTCTGCGGGAAGGTATATTTGAGCTTGGTGGGTATGTATAGAAGGAATGTTCACACGGTCACGGTTTCAAGGAGGAAAATTTGTGGTTAGGGCACAAGAAATTATGAATAAGTAGAAATGGAGGTCAAGGAGTGCAAGGGTAAGGTAGTGGAAAGTTGCAGTTTTTAGAGCATGTTACTGAGAAAATGACACCAAGGAGAGTAGTGGTTAAGGAGCCTATAGCAAAAGAAGAACCACAAGAGTGGTTCGTGGAGATGTAATACCCGATGGAAGTTATTAAAGGACGACCGTGGACTTCCTAGTTGGAAAAATGTAAGATAAGTGACTTCAACCACCGAACTGTACAAACCCAAAAGGACTTGAAGGCAAAGACCATTTTAAGGATGAACACGAGGACTAAAGCTAGATAAAGAGTTATGGAAAATTTGATCTATAGGCTACTTGAGAGTGTTGGGGTCATACAACTGTTTGAGTTGTCATACTTTGGCAAGCCCGAACATCTATACTAATGGCTTATGTCGTGCATGCACAAAGACTTATTTTACTTTTCTGGGAGAAGAATGAGGATAACAATGAAATTGATTAGAAAAATTATAGGTTTATGCAACTCTGGTATAGAGATTACAAGTGATTTGACAGATGATGATGCAGTAGAAGCAATGATTTCCACCTTTAAGTATCACAAAGGGGGTCAGGATTTTAATGTCAAACATAGAATACCTAGCCACCCTGGTATCGGCATGGTTGGTTAGTTGCTAACTAGGCACCTCAGAGAGGTGGAAGGAGGTGAACATGCGTTGGTTGTACATAGCACACAAAATAGAAAACAAGACATATTATAACATCACCAGCTATGTTGTGGAAGGCATAGGGGAAGAGGTGCGCATGTAGGCTGATAAGGGTGAGAATATTACTTGGGGTGCCATCTTATTATTGATTATATTTTATGAAATTGGTGTGCCCAATGGGCCAAAATATAAAATGTGGGTTTATCCACTGGAAGACTAGTTGCTAGTAAAGAAATTCACAAAGTTTACATGTTAGGGTTCGATTTCTAAGACTTATAAACAACGCCAAGAGACATGGGTTAGGAGGATGTGTAATGCATTTGAAGGAGAATAGTGCATACCGTTATATTTACCTAGTGTGCTGGAAGGACATGCAGAGTTTGCAACATTCCAACACTTTTATTTGGGTCATTTTTTCATGAAGACTAGTGAGAAGAGCCCATGATGTAATTTTACTTTCGCCTTTACTGCCCATTACTTCAAAGATTCTATGAACTGACTACATAATGCATAAAATTTACGATTTAACACTGATAAGGTAGACGTAGACATTCATATTCTGCGCAAAACATATGTCTACCCCAACAAAGAGGAATGTGTAGAGACAATGGAGTCTGATAATATTGATATTACTCTAAAGGTTATGACTGTAGGGAAAATTAAGCCCACGTGCATGTATGCATATCTTAAGTCGAGGTTTAAAGAAGGAAAAGTGATTACAGGTGAGGAATTCTCGTTGTCAGGTCCTCCTGAGGGTAAGAAAACTATGGGCACAAAAAGGCCACTTGAAGATACACCCCCTAGGTAGGAAAAATAGGAACATGAGGGCTTATAGAATGTCCTTGAGCAAGAAGAAGAAGAGAAAGAAGATAGTACTTCCTTTGATCATGGTAGGAGAAAACTACACAGGGGAAAAATAATATAGAGATAGGCATTAGAACTTCATAGCCTTTGAGATGATCACTACACATAACACCTATAAAGAAGGCCAAAGAGGAGAGAAAGAAAAGGCACAAGTATGTGTCAGCGAAAGACAACGATGAGGATAATTCATCGCATGGTAGTGTGCATGATGATGTTGCCACACCTAGCCTTGAGGTGTGAGAAGATGAAGAGATCAATGGTGAACAACCATTGTTTCATGTAGATGTTCCGAGTGTAATTATACATGATCATGAAGAAGAAAGTCAAGTTGGGGGAGATACAGAGATAGAGGATAGTATTGCAGAGCCACCCAATGGGCTTGAGGAAGAAGGTGGACAAGAGAAACAAGAGGGCACTAAAAAATAGGAAAATATAGATGAGCACACCAGTGAGCATAAGGAAGAATAAATGGTGTAGAAAAAATACCTTGGGTACATCAATGACCCAACAAAGATTATGAGTGTCAGGTTCTAAAGCACTATTGCGAAGGACCAATTATATGGACAGGAGATGATGGATCCAGACATGGTGAACACACGCACTAGAAAATAGTTGTCATGGAGTATGCAAACTCACATGGATGAGCTTGTATTTGATGTATGTGAGGAGTCATGTACCTCCAGGAGAATGAAGAAGGCACTGCATATCAAACATGTTACCATTAAGTCGACTCAGTTCTATGATGAGTAAGCAAGCAATGCTTTGAAAAATATATCTACAGAGGTCACACTCAGGAATATAGACAAAGCGGCTATGACTCAAGCATTGTTAGAAGACAACAAGGATAAAGAAAAATAAACTCAACACTTGACAAAGGAGAAAGAAAGAGCAGAGGAAAAGGCATGTGTAATTTTGGATATGGCAAAGAAGATTGGTGATGAAATCTTGCAGGTAAGGCCACGATATGAAGAAAACATGTCTGAGAGATTTCCATCCGCATTGTATTACTTGTGAATGTTAGTTCATTTGATGTTGGATGAGGATATAGTGTAGGAACCAAGTGAGGAGGAACTAGCTACAAGGAGATAGAAGGATGCTACAACACAAAAGGAAAGAGCTAAGGCAACGATACTGCGCTGAATAGTTTGGTATAATTATTTACTCCAAACATTGAAGGATGAAATGAAGAAGGTAGAAAAGGCGTTGAATTTTTGTACAGACCCAAAGCTGATCATTAAGACAAGGAATTTGGTTGAGGAGAATGAAGTCCTTGTTGTAAGGAAGAATGATACTCTTGGGTGCAAGGAGAGGCTGGTGTTACTAGCAGAAAAGTGTATTGCACTCACATTAGCCTGGGCTTCTCTCAAAGAAAAGATAAAAGAACTTGGAAAACTGATAGCCCGATGAATGGATGGAATCGTTTGTAGTTTGGAAAATGTCCTTATGGTGCTATAGAATGAGGGAAAAAATATGATCTTGGATGAGATGGATGGATTTCTTACATACATCCCTAAAAATATGAAGAAGGCGCTTAGTGACTCGAATGAGTTGGAGGCAAAAATCAAGAATTAATACTGTACGTACCCAAAATTGTAGGGTACTGCACCACTGGAATAACGTCACACGTGCCCCAATGATGATATAGGTCTCCTCGCAAGGTGTTCGGGATCCGAAAAAGATATCCAAGTATGTGTTAACATCCCGCATGCCCCGCTTATCCCCTGCGTTCTTTGATTTTTCCTTCCCTCTCTTTTCCTTTCTTTATGGTCTTCAGTGATGAAACCGCCGCCCTGCTCAGGGTGGCGGTCCTGCACGTGTTTTTCCAGAACATTCATTTTAACGCGACTCACGTAAATTTCAATGTTTACCAGCTTTTTTCACCGCCTTTGGTTGTATTTATGATTCTGGTTCCCTGGAATAGTGTTTTGGCATTGTTTATGGTTAAAGAGTTCAATTTGGTTTTCACCTTTGGGTAAATGGGATTCTATAAATAGTTGGCTTGTGCTCAAGCAAATGGCCCCTCAAATTTGCCTCTCATCTTCTCTTTTCATAGTTCTTTGTCTTTCAGTTCTTAGGATTTCATAGTTTTATTTGTTGCATGCATAGTTAGTATTGTTTTGCTATTTGGAAGCCCATAATCTTCTTGTGCTAGTGTTGTTACTATTTCATGTAATCACTTGGAGTAGGGTAGTTTAATTTTCAGTTAGAAGCCATTAAAGTTGCAGGTTTTGTTCATCAAATAGGATAGTTTTAGGTTCTGGAAGTTTTATGTTGTATGACTCGCAATAAATCCTGCTAGGAATTGCATAAGTCAAGCTTTGTTCTCTTATGTTATCCCTCTCCTATTCGCATTGTATTCAGTCTACATCCAAAGCTGCCATTGTTCCAATATCTACTTTTGTTGATGCTAACATAATATGCTTTTCTGGATCCATGTGATCACGAAGGAACGAGGAGATCACACTAAGGGGACAAAGCCACACACAATCGGATTCGCCACTGTTCTACACAATCTAGGTTCAAGCTATCAAAAGTTCTAGATTAAAGCATATCAAATAGAGTAGTCAATCATTTCATTTCTGTTAATCTCACTTTCAATATTACCAGGGAAGCTGTGGGGATTGATAGTTTATGAGAAACTATGATTCACTCCTCACTTCTAAGGTAGGATCAAGAGTCTTTCAAATAAGATTAGATCAGTTATTTGGTTATTTAGAATAGATTTACAACTACATAGGCAAGTAGCTATACTCGGCTGCTTTGTTTGTTTTAATTTCATTATTAGTTTAGTTGTCAACTTCTAGATATATTAAATAGTTTCTCTTTTAATTTTGTTTAAATAGTTCGTCAAAAACACAAAAATAGAGAAGTTATATATGTTGTAGATATACCTTACATAATTAGTTTTGCTTTGTTTCGGTTAGATTTACATTGTTTCTTTTGTATGACAATCACGGGACCTAGGGAGCCTAGAGAGTGCGTATTCGAGCCTATCATGCCTCAACCCAATCTTGTTACAACAATAACTGATATAGACCAGAATCTCAGAATTCAGGTCTTCCAAGTAATAACAGACTTACAAGAAATCAACTCACAACTAAGAGGACTAAACGTAGAAGATGACAAAGCGTATACGTTTTGGTCAAACCATCCAAAATAAAAATCACCCTAGAGAAATATCCGCATGACTGTAGAAGGGCTTGAAAGAGAGAAAACGTTCGATTGTGATCCTTTGGTCCCACAGCCAGACGCAGGAGATACTCTCACTGATATAGATACTAGTTTAAGAATTCAGGTTGCAAGAACGCCTGTAAGATACTCTGAGAAGATTACGCAACTGTTAATTATGAACATAGAGGCCGAGAAGGCATACGACTACTGGATACTAGGGATCAAGGATTGATTCCACATATGACCATAGGAGGACCACAACAACCACAAATCTATGGTTGTGATCCACAGGTCCCACAACCCAACAGACCCAGGGGGACAATTTGACGTTGATGCTAGTTTACACACATTAGTATTTAGATCCACTCCACTTCCACCTATCATCATCACATAGTTATCCTTGTTAGACATAACACCTAACAAATCTAAAGATTTCTGGACTATACCAGAGAATCGACCGTAGAATCCACTATATATCCATCATCCATTTTCATGACCCTATTTGGAGATATACACGAAACAATTCCAGGTCATTTTCCATGCATCCCACAACCCATAGATCAAATTACGCCAGAGCTCGATATTGATTGGAGCCTTCAAGCAGTCATCCTCGCCGACCGATCTATCACACCAGTTTAGGTTAGGAGGGCCTTCTTTTCCTTAGATTCACATATTATATTAGTGTGTCGAAGACATAAGATTTCCCAATTAGTTTGTCCATACCCCACGTATATTCCATCCCCACCGGCTGTCTCGGCATGGCCTCGGGAGGTCGGGTGCAAGGAAGAGTTACTTGTAGATTCCCATGCTCACTTGTCACTTTTCCATCGTACAAATACCCTAACTTACTACTACCTTCAGAGGACTAGAGCGCCAAGATTGTTTTTGGTATATTTTCATTCATTATACAGTCATTATTTAATTAATTATTCTTTATTCTTGGAGGGATAAGGAATGGTTACCCATTTCCAGTGGTGGCAATGAAGCTAGTGTGGGGTAATATTGATTGGAAAAATTATTTCCTAAGTACTAGAGGCACATGAGGATGGGGCTTTCAAAAATAGGGCGCGTAGGTGCGTGCAAAAGTTCAGTAGAAGAAGGGAAAGCCAAGGAAAAATCAAATTTTGGAACTTATCCATTTTGCATGCATGGGCTAAGAATGAGTTAGAGTGATGAGCATGCATTGAATAAGAACAAGAAGACTTGTGGACGAAGCAATGATTTTTTTTGGAGTAAGTGGAAGATCAAGCGTCATGTGGAGTTAGAGCTAATAATACGATTAGATCTAGAGTTAATTATAGATAATATATTGTTAGGCAAAGCTTGTATGATTCTTGATTACTTTTGTAAGCAAAACATGACTATTTTGAGCATACAACCTATTTTAAGAGTGCATAGGTGGTGAATGGAAAATCCCCACCCCTTATATATATATATATATATATATATATATATATATATATATATATATATATATATATATATATTGATTTACACATATTAGGAGAGAACTAGTACTTATATTGTGACAGAGTTATGCTACTGGTATGATTTTGCTTGCATGATTTTGCGATGATAATTATAATGTATTCAACTATTGGTTTGTGATGAAGTAATATAATGGATCTTTTTGGATGGATATTGATTTTTGATGTTACTTCTCATGGTTATTGTATGGTGAATCTTGTGTTAATCCCTATTTGATATGTATTTTACTTATTATGTGTGTTTCCAGTTTGAGCTCAAGAATTTGATTGTTAGAACGGGATATACACTTTGGGATTTGGTTGTTATGAATGATCATTCTAACATATTGACAAATTTGGTATAAAAAGAGGGACCTGGTACCTTTGTACTCTTCGGGTGAGTGCTCAAATATATCTAAGTGATGTGCCAACGTGTCTGGGGTTTTGAGTAAGAAATAGAGATTACAACTCTCAAGTTATGGCTTCAATAGAAATGAAGTCAAAACTTTTACAAAGCTCTAGTACGACGGATTTGTAAAGTTACAGATGTTAAGGTCTGGTCTCATAAACTTCAAACACTTGGTTAGCAACTAGCTGGGAATCACCTAAAACTCTAACGTTGTTAATATTCATCCTATTGGCTACAATGAAACCAAGATGGATAGCCTCGTACTATGTGGCCTTATTTTTACATTCAAAGTTTAACTTAAAGGTAAAGGGCATGATCTTTCCCTATGGAGAACTAAGGATCACCGCCGCCCCAGTGTTGTGGAAGCACTTCCCATCTTCATAGTTAAGAGTCCAAAAATCATTGGGGAAGATAGAAGTTTGATCATTCTTAGGATATTCCTCCTTAACCTCTAAAACCTCAACCATGTAGACCTCGTCAAGGACACCAAATAAGAGAGAATCAATTCCAAGAGCATGTCTCATGCCCAGGGAATCGAATAGGAGAACAATAGGAAAATTGTTCTCCAAGAGCTTAACTATATTTGTTGTAGTTTTTGTCGAGATAGTTTCTGCTATAACAACTTTAATTTCATTAGAATCTACCCCTTAAATTGCTTTAGGGGTTTCCAACTCATTGGTAGGAACAAGTTTGGACTCAGGTTTTGAGTTTTGGGGTTTTTTCAACTGATTGGTTGGGAACTCAAACTCAATATGAATCCCAGGTTTCTTATTTAGATTGGCCAAATACATGTCAAATGGCTTTTGGTCACCCCGAGCTACAAAAACCTTTCCCATGTGTAAGAATCTGACCTCTTGGAACAATGTGGAAGGGACCACCTTCATTCTATGAATCCATGTTTGACCAAGAATCATATTATAGTTGGTTTCCTGATCTATAATGTAAAAATCAGTCAACACAATCTTTGGTCCAAGAGTAACCAAAAGTGCTATAGTCCCAATAGACATTGCCTTTAGACTATCATAGCTTCTCAATGTATTTCACGTTGAAGAATAATTGGTTTCTCCATAGCCAAGCTTTTGAAAAAACATAAAAGGGACTATGTTGACAACATCCCCGTCATCTATCATTGCATGTTTAACATAGTTGTTGTAGATCTAAAATTGGAGGTATAATGCTAGGTCACCTCTTCGTGCTAACTCATCACTAGTCAGAATCTTACTAATATTAAATACAAACCCCACATCCATCTCGGGCTGCCCTGGAGGATAGACGTCAAAGTCTATATGATTAACTTGGGCTTCCAGAGGAGGGATAACATGAATTAGATGGCCAATGCCTAACGCTTATAATAAATTTGTTCGATGCATAGGGGAATTCTTTAGCAGGTCCAATAAGGAAATGTGAGAAAAGGTCTTAGTCAAATTTGTAATCAAGTCATAGCCCCCCACTGGTTTGGGGGATAATTGTGCATTGTTTGACATTGAAGGGTAGATAAGAAGAGGTTGCGAGGAATAATCACCAGCATGGGTTGTTGCATTAACCTCGGGTTTAGTCTCTAGCTCAACCGAGCCCACCATTTTGGTCTGATTTAATCCATCTAAAGGAGGGGCTACCAATGGGTTTGATGAAGTAGATACTCCGTGAACATTGTTTCCAACGGTAGTTACCTTGTTGGTTCCATGGGGGTTAAGCTTTCCATTCTCAGGGTGTGTTGGAAGAGGGTCTTTATAAACCCAAAGAGTAGAATTATGATGGGAAACAAGCCCCATGTGTGCATTTTGTATTGGCATCGTAGGATTAGCCAAATACATCTTGACAAAGAGGTACATTTGGTCCTCTGGAAGCCATTGTATAAATTTGTTACAATCATAACACATACAAGCATCATGTCCTTTAATCCTATGGAAACCACAATATAAATCAGGATCCTAATCACAAGACATTTGATTTTGGTTTTGTTACATCCCATAAATACTATTATTGTTCTATTGTTGGTTGTTAAAGTTGAAGTTCGGGGGCCTTTGGTATTGGTTCAGATAACTGCTCGTGCATTAAAGTGACAATTTGGGCTTGGACTTGCTAAGGTGGGGGAGGAGGATGACTAAAGTCCACTGCATTAACATAAGGAGTAAAGTTATTAATCCTTTGATTGTTGGTATTCACATTGTTGTTACTGTTATTCACATTATTGGTGTTAACAACGTTCGACTTCTTAGATTGGTCAGTTATGTCATCCATCATAGCACCATGGTTCTTATTGAGGACTTTGGGTCCTTGGGTATTGTTGTTTGAACCGTTAGGGTAGCTTGAATTACCCTAAGAGTGATTGGTCAGTATCCCATTTGAGTTGTACATTGTTTTCGAGTTGTTATCAGTTGCTACTTGGTTAATGCAGAGAGTAGCCTCTAATAACCTCCTCGTAGCAACTTCCAAGAGGAAACTTTTGGACCTCCTCCTTGGTCTGTCAGTTAAGAGAGTGAAGGAGCAAGTCACAAAGCTCCTTTTGGTCCATTTTTGGACCACTGGACAAGGAGTAGAGGACTTGCTACCATATTTAAATGAAATGGTTGGAAGATTCATTCTGCTCTTGCTTGATATGGAGGAATTGTTTGATTCTTGTTCGTAAGAGTTTTTTAATATCAAAATCCTTTATAAAATCAGAGATGAGTTGCTTGAATGAATGAATCGAGGCTTCCGGTATCCTGTATTACCATTCGAGAGTGATACCTATCAAGGGTCTTAGGGAAAATATTAGCTACAATTACGTCCCATGGGAGTAGTTCTCCGATGGAAGTTGCTTATGACTTTAAAATGCACATTTGGTTCCCCCCTCCCCTCTGAACTTTAATAAGTCAAAGAAGTGGTCATGGAAGCATTACGCTTCGTACTGGTAAATTCGAGGGGATTCCTGAAGATATTCAGCATATGTACCCAACGCATAAGACTCTACCATGGATGACCCTTGATGAAGAGGATGTAGAGGAAGTATAAAAGGATGATATGGCATAACATAAGCATTTGCAGGGGCATAAGGCATCACCCCGAGGATGAGTGTATGAACCAGGAAAGGAAAAACATGTCCCCTTATGGTGATTTAGAATACATGTGAAGGTACGGGGGAACATTGTTTTGGTAAAAAGTAGTAGGTGTGAAACCAGGGAACGCCGCATTGCCATTTGGGAATGGAATTCAGAGAACACACTTCCAGTTGGTGCCTGTGGATGATATCTATACAAAGTGTGTGGGGGCATACCTAACATTCCTAATCTAGTGAGGATGTCTCTAGGACTAGGAACACCCATGGAGACTGGAGGAAGATGAATGTGCACAAAAGGTAGCACATCCAAAGTTCTGAGCATGGTGGGTGACCTTGCCTTGCTTGGAAAAAGATGGATTATGAGAAGGCTGGGATAATCTCTAACTCTGTAACTCTATCCACCAACGTTGAAATAACATTGTTCGAATATGCTGTTGTATTTGACTTAGGTGCGATATTGAGCCATGGTTAGGTGAAGAAAAGGCACATGATGTCCTGTTATAAATCTAATCTCTTTGGGAAATCGCCCCTCTTTAGGTGTATGTTTCTATGTACAGGAGGAGGGGTAGTGGTGTTTTTCTGAAGAATACCATCAGTGTATTGTTGCATCCGGTCTAATGACTGATCTATCGTATTAATGCATTTACCACTTTGGGTGAAGCGTGCCAAAATTTCATCATCTGGTAATAGTTAAGATGAGAGAGAATCAGATTGCATGTTGATCTGAGCTCTAAAAAAGACCCAAGGATTGGACCCTTGCTCTCCTGTGAATGTCATATTGTTTGAGCTAGAGAGCTTAGGTTGTGATGCTATAGGTAGGTTGATCAATCTCCTTGATCCTAAATGATGAACGTTTGTTGGTCTCTTGAGGAGGAGGAGTGTAAGGGGAAGGTAGATTAGATTAGTACTTATCAGCCCACCTAGATAGTGAGGGTGATTGTTGCATACCCATTAGTAAAAATACACCCCGAGACCCAAAATGGGTCTACCATATTCTTGAATTGACATATTCGGGGGCTATATAAATACCCAAAGAATAATGGGAGAAGAGAAGGATAGATGAAAGAAGGAAGAAAAATGGAAATGAAAAGGAACTAGTCCTTCACATTGAGTTCACCATTTTATACACTTGAAAATCAACACTTGACCTTCAAATGCATGCGACCTCCTGAGGTCGTGCTTGGACAGCCACAATGGAATGGGTAGATGGCTATGTGGAAGGTATATAAGGTGAATGAGAAAAATGTGAATAAGGGAAGATCAAGGTAATATGATGTCCTATACATGCACTAATGGAATCTTCTCTTCTAGGGCAACAAAATATTGTCTTACTTGCGTAGGGGAGATAGAACGATCTAAGATGATGGGATTGCATAAATGGAGGTAAATATATGACTCATAAAAAAATGCTTGTAATGGGTTGTGGAAGGTGTGGGAAATGTCTTACGTTTTCCTCGTAGAATATTCCAGATGAGGTCATGGAAGTGTGAAAACATTTAGATAGGACAAGTGAGTGGATTACAGGAACTATTTTCATCCAGACTGGTTCCACCATAAGTCATATACCTTATCAGCCTCTTCGATGTTCAATGACTATTAACTATGTAAGATGATGGCATGTGGAAGTGGTGTGGATCGGAAAACCAAGATTTTAAGGCATGTGTCAATGTCTATGTGCAAATAAGACATTTTTGGTGTTGGGGATCGTGGATCATATACTTCATCTCTTGGTAAGGACCTTGAATGGTCATGTGGGATGTGTTCAAACTATCGAATCTAAAGAATTCAATAATCTCGCAAAGTAAACCGTCAAGGAGGCAAGATTGATGTCGAATCCTAAGCCGACGAGGGATACGTGCGGGAAATTGTATTGCTTTACCAATAATTAAACTATGTTCCTAATTAATAAAATAGAAACAAGATAGATTTAAATAAAAACAATTCAATTACTTTCCTCGAATTAATTAAACCTACATGTTTCCAATAGCTAATTAACAAAGGAAATGACTAATTTAATACATAAAATAAATCTATTCTAATGTTTTTGTTCTTTTCAATTAAATAATAGACATCCAACCATTAAAACAAACTAATTAAACTAATCTAATATTTTATTGGATTTTTATGTTTTTGGAAACAAATAAAAGAAATATATAAAAGAAATATGAAGAATTTGAAATTTCCTCTATAATACTATTAGCACAACTTAAACAAATAAATAACCCAATGTGGATTATTTGCTTGTGTAAAGTGGATCCAAGCATACTCTAATAAAACAAAAGATTTTCCAATTTGTATTTGTGGATCTAAAACTTCCTCTGTTCTTCCTTGAAGAGACACGAGAAGAAGTAAAAGCTTCTCAGAAGAACTTCTTCCCTTGAAATTTCCCTGCTAGAAATCAAGGATTTAATGAAAGCTTATAGATTGAAATGAAATTACAATTGATTCTAAACTAGTGCAGGAGATTTCTTCTAGACAAACTTCCCTTGCAAACCCACAGGGATAGACCGGGAACCAAATTTCACTAGAATATTTATGTAAACAAATGGAAACTACAACAATGAATTTTCTATTGCCTTGAATAATCTAATCAAAATGTGAATTGAAATATAAATAAATTAAAGAAAGCTTTAAGAAACTAAGTACATCCCCAACCTGGAAGTGTAGAACTGTGAAAAATTTAGTGATGGTTTTGCTCTGTTGTCCCCTTATCGACACACAAAAGCATAGAGTGTGCACACATTATAAAGTATACAAAAAATCCCGCAAGTAATGGAAAAAAATGTCAAATAATGGAAAACAAGAGTAAGTAGACATCTGATAACGATGGTGGAAAGGAGTTATTACAATGAAAATTCTACACATGAAGCACCCATTAGAAAGATATAAAGTATGTCAAAGCATGTATGATATGATCTAGTAGTGTGTTAATAATGATAGGAAGTAGTAAATAATGAAACAATAACACTTAGAATGTGTACGAGTATGGATGCCCCCATGAGCTTACTACAAGATTGGTAAGAGGTATAATGCCAAACATCTATGCTGCATGTAATGATTCTTTGTAAAGTCTATGATTACACACAACTAAAAAGCAAGTGAATGTGCATGTTTATATGGAAAAGTACAATGACATATGATATAGTTGTCTAACATAATAAGAAAAGTGTAACCTGTGAGTATAAGCAAGTAAGAGTTATGTAACCAAGATATGAAATATGTTGTGGATGAGATGGAATGAAATGCAATATGATTATGAGAGGGGCAGCATGACCCCTCAAGTGTGGATGTATTTCTGAGTGAAATGAGGTTCATTTATACAATACCCCTCAACAATCAAGAATGAACCATAAAATAAGAATGTGTCATTGGGAAATGGTTTGGTAGTGCATACGAGAATGATAGAACGTGAAATGTAGCGTATGAATAGTGAGTGACATGAGGTTCTTATTGTATAGATCCCTCAACATTCATGTAAGAACCTTGAGAACATAAGTGCATAGTTGGGTAGTGATATTTATGCTAGAAATACTTGATCATGAAGTGTAAAATGTAGAATAGAATAGTATGATGTGTGAGTAGGATGTGTTATAATGTTATGCGATGCTAGAAAGATGTACTTGGAATGTGTCAAGCGTGAGGATGTGTATTGTGCAACACAAAATGTGTAGAATGTGTAGTTGTAAATGAAAGAAAGGTGTATAAATCACAAAAGTGTGTATGATGTGTGATAGTAGATGTATGAAGAATATTTCACAGATGCGCAATATGTGAAAGGTATAGATAACTGAGAGAATAAATCATAAAATATGTGTAGAATATGTAGTTGTAGAAGTAAGAAAGGTGTAAGAAGTGTAAAAGTGTGTATGAGTCATAATAGAATGTGTAAAAAGTAGATGTCATAGGTGTGAAAAGTATGAAATGTGCAGTGTGTGAGGTTCATGTATGTAGTATGCCCTTGTAGACATAAAATCACGCACTTTGGGTAATTATCTAGTCCTTGTTAACTACTACAATTCATATGATTCATAAGTAAGAAAAGTATTAATTAATCCATGCCTTTGGCCACCTTTATTTGTCTCATATTACTCCTTTCAATATTTCACCTTTACTTGCTCAATTTTCCTTATTATACTTCAAATTTTATCATCATGTACACCAGTGCCCAATCAGGATGCGAACACCTGACGTCCTCATCCCCTCTAGGAGCCCCTGACATATTTGTACTTTACTCACAAAATTTGTTCCTTTTTAGCCATTTGAGCATCCTATAATTTTTGGTATTCAACATTTTCAAGGTTTGATTACAAAATTCAAGCAAGGGAATCATATAAATATAAAGTTATGTGATCGTAATAAAAGACCAATCACTAAGAATTAGCTATCAACACCTAAGGCTACATCCATCAACGCATCTAAGAGCTCCATTGCATCCATCTAGCACCATCACATGGGACACAAGGGTTGGTTCTTATGCATACAATTCATAGGAGGGATGCTTAATTTTACTCCATGCACACATCTATTACATTTCTTTACATTTAGCTTCTTTCTTGCTATCAAGTGCGACTCGGACATAAGAGCCACCTAAGGCACGAGTCTACTCACACAAAAACACACACATAATTACATTGGGTCTAAGATGTAGTACAACGCTTAGTTGTAAGTTCACCATTGTGAAAACTGAGGATAGTTTGAACTCTCATTATGAATCTTTCTTTTTTAGGATTTGATGTCTATTTGAGGGTTTTGTAGATTCATATTTCATTGTAGGTTTCTAGCGACCTTAGCGATCTTAGTGTGACCTCAGAATGACCAAATGTGACTAATAGTGAAAATATTACAACCACTTAGAGGATGTTTAGGGTATTTTCCACAGACCTAGGCACCAAGAAACAAGCCTAAGGCACCCGCAGGAACCTCTGTCCCTCTCTAGGAACTCCATTCTAGCCTATCTCTCTAGATCTAATTTTTTATGGGTCTCTATGCAACACTTTTTCAGTTCTGTTCACCTAATTATCACTCTGACACATTCTATATTTCACTTTGAATTAGATATGTACCTCTTTATCCTCTTTGCAATTACAGTTCCATATTTTATTTCTTATTTATTTGGGTGTAATTCGTGTACTTACATATTTATTTTACTGCTATAATAACATCATATTAGGATCTTATTTCACATTTTATCTTAATCATTTTGGTGAACCTAATGCTTCCTCACCCTAGGATCCACTAAAACCATCATGACTAATAATAGTTAATCTCCTAGGCCAGATATGCCTCATGTTAGTATTAATCCTATTTATGATGACGCCACCATAGTTAAACTTAGCACTCTCCATCACAATATTATTCTCCCAGATGATATTCAAAGGCAACTGTTAGCTAATGAATGCAATATTCCTACTACCTTTGACCATTATACCATTAACTTTATTTATGATCCAATAAGTTTTTATGATTGTACTCCTTTCTATCCTGTAAGCAATAGGCCTCTTCCACCTTTTGTTATTTATGCTGAAACTCTAGATGAGGTCATTATCTATTATTTGCTTGGTCTTGATTTCGATAGTATAGATAACACATATAATGAGAGTGGACATGTGCATGATGTTGTTTATCATGCTATTCAAGGTGATTATATAGTTGCATCTCATAATTCTTCCATCTATGAAGATGATTCTACTAACGCATCGTATACTAATTATATGTCTCCTTCATTTTATGTTGATGATACTCTTCATGACATCCTTGCATATGAATATTTGTCTAATATTGATGAGACACATACTAGTAATGATTCTACTACTTTCCATATTGTTGAATGTGAATTTTCTACTCCTCTTTCATCTCCTTCAATGATTCTCTCTAGTAACATACATGATTTATCCCCTTCTATCACTTCATCTCCTAATAATACTGCCGATGTTATTCCTAATACTTCTATCGATACTTCATGTGCTTCACCACCTGTCACTTCTTCGACACCTACACCTAGTGTGCCCTTAGCATTGGAATCTTCAATTTCTTCTCTTGATATACCTATGGTCACTCATAATGGCAAGATACAACCACTCAATACACCATCTACAAGTCCCACTATTCCCTCATAAGATATCTCATCACTCATGCATGTTGTGATTATCTTAAAATCTCAGGTTCAATCTCTTACAATTTAAAGCAAAGCCTACTACGATTCTATCAATAAAAATTCTTTGCATGGTAACCCTATCCTAAAAATGATTCACAATTCAACATTCCCTAGATATTTGATTATGCCTACATTTTCATGCTTTGATGGTACGGAAGATCCATATTTACATCTTAAACATTATCATCTAGCTATGGCTCCCTACTCCACTGATCATTTGTTGCTCAAAACATTTCACCATAGCCTTATTGATGACAAACTCTAATGGTATAAACATATACCATTTGGATATATTAGTACCTATTGGGAGATGGAAGAGACCTTCCTTTAGCGCTTTATACTTAACAATGGCCCTAGAGTCATATCTGATCATTTACCTAGATTTCATCAAGGCACAAAAGATCCCATTATTAATTACATCTTACATTTTAATGCCTACATGCATCAATTAGTTTTCTAGCCTGTTGACTTAGACAATCAATTTATATTTTTTTGTGGATTGATTCCTCCTTTAAAATAAAATTTTCAATATGATACATGTGACTCATTCACACTCATATGCTATAAGGTCATCAATTTAGAACAGGATCTCATTTTTGCACACATCATAGATACTCCTTATTCTTCTACTATTTTATCATTTATCTCTTCCCCTTTTCCATCTATTGAGCATCCTCTTAGGTCTCCAACTCTTCCACCTCACAAGCAAAATCAATCCACTTAATCACATAAGGCATCTCCATCCCCTCCATGGGAGCCATTACATTTTTCTCATGACGTTAGGCCTAATGATGTGTTGCGTGTTTTTCTTAACAAGTGCATGATTCGATTACCTTTTACTCAGCACCATCCACCTCATTACTTGCACCAGAAATGTGATATACCATATTGTAATTATCATCGCATTAATGGCCATCGTCAAAATGACTGTAGTTCCCTTCATGATCATTTAAAAAAATTAGAAGACATGGGTGTCATTACCTTTGCCTCTCACTCTCACGAGTGCTCCATGTCTCTAATTCCACCTCAACGTGCTTCTAGTTCAGTCCACTTGTCTCCTTCATATGCTTCTCAGGTCACTATTTTTCCATCCTTTGTTGCACCATCTGTTCTCTTGCGTCATGCTCCTAATACACATTGGATGCCTAAGTCATTGACATCTACGCGCTTCCTACCACTATATAACCCATCATTAACGCCATTCCATCTGGCATTGAATTCGGTTCATACACTCATATGCCACATGCTTCCACTACTCCATGCCTACTTGGTATTTGGTAGGTGATGTTCTCACCTCACTCCCCGATGACACACTCATATTATTGCGGTTCTTACATGACTATTGAGGGATCTATTAAAATAAGAACCCCATTTCATCTTCACAATATATGCCTCATCAACATCTATATATATTACATAATCAATGATACATTCATACACCTATTATTATCTATCACTAGTATCACATACAACACAATCTTTCATCATGTATCATGTCAATTATACACTATCAATTACACTTTATCATCTTCACACCCCACCTATCTATCTATTTGAAACATCGTTCATCGAATGACACACTCAACATCATGCACTTAGGGGCATCACACTTACTACCCCCACCCCTTTTATAATTTCAATTGTCATGCATCTTACACATATCACATCTAGTATTTTACATTCACTATACACATCCTCAAACATTTGCATTGTCATTTCCTGATGACACACTATTGTGCTATGGTTCACACTTGACTGTTGAGACCATAATATACACATGAACCTCACACACTACACAATATACACACTACACATTCTTACATAATTGACCATACCACACATTTTATATTAGACACATTCACCACGCATATCTCTAGCATTACTTAGTCATGCTAAACATTACACATCATATATCATACACTAAGGACATCTTATCTTGTGGCATCTTATTCACTCTACATGTTCATGCTACATCTACTTATACTGTCGTGGTCATTATCCTATGATGCACTATAGTTTCGTGGTCCATACTCAACTGTTGAGGGTATACATCTCAAATGGAACTTATCAAACTCACACGTTCAATCACACACTTACACACTCTACACCTTACACAACTATGATCACATATTTTTAGTACACAAAATTAAACCCATTTCCCAACGACAGACTCTCATTTATGGTTCATTCTTGACTACTAAGGGGACATAAATAAATGAACCTCATTACATACATACACATCCACTCGGGGGGCACGCTACTCCAATCATTTAAACTACATTCCATTCTGCCACATCCACAACATACCACATATCTTGGTTGCATTTACTATTGCTTGCATTTACTTGTTACATGCACATCTTATTACATATGTTAGATAGATATATTGTATTTCATTATCTTTATCATACATACATTTGCATTCACTTTCCTTTCTAGTTGTGATCGTAGATTATACAAATCTATTACATGTAACATGGATGCTTGGCACAATACCTATTACCAGTCCCACAACGACTCTTGGGGGCATGCAATTTCATACACTAAAGGTGTTATTGTATCATTTTGTTTCATAACACACTACTTTAGTGGCTTATACAGGATTTAAAAAATTATTTATCTTTCTAACATGCTAATAGGTGCTTCATGTGCAACATTTATTTTATAGGACTATTTGTTTCCATGGTTATTTGTTACATTATTTTTCATTGTTTTCTTTTTGCATGCTCTTATTTATGGGCTTTGCTCTTTTTATTGTGTTCACACTTGTATGCTTGCATCCATTACAAACTTGATTATCTTATGACATTGTGAGTGATGTTCTGTATTTACAACCCGCTTTTCACGGTTTGCATTGTCTTCTTACATTCTTACTTGCGTAGTAGATTACACATTGTTTCTTTTGCTTACATCTTGTCTTATACATGTGTGTTTGTATTTTCTTGTACTAAAACTTATCTCCTAACCGTTTTTGTTTGCATGTGCCTTAGTTTTTACCAACCACATCCCATTTCCCCTTGTAGGGCACAGTTTCAACAAAATAGTTTGTCCTCTTTTGAGCCACATACTCCTTCAGTGACGTCGCATGTACCCCAAATGAGAGGGGGCATCATATGTGTTAATCATTCACCTCATAAATCAACATACAAAACAACATGGTACCGATACAACACACTTTTGAGTTTTGGACACGAACGAGAATCAAAATTGGATCCTTAGCACAATAATGTCCTTCATAGATACTAGTGACTAGGGGTAGATCTTCAACATTTTTCAGTTAAACATAGTTTTTCGCTATGCCATAAAGGCATTTGACAAGGTAGAGATTCCTTTAGCAGTTGGAAATTTACATTGAGGACAAGTATACACCATCTGCAGTGGAGTTTTCATTCTGAGGAGAAGTTAAAAGGTTAGAGGATGACAGCAAACTTTCCTCTCTACACTACTTCTACTGTGACATAGGATCCCCCAAAAAATCAACATTTCAAAGCACTCTATAACTTTGGGAAGTGGTTAAATGTTGGAGGATGACACTAGATTTTTCTCCCTATACTTCTTCTATCGTGGCGTGAGATCACCCAAAAAATTTCCCTTCATCAACATCTTTAAGATCCTTTCTACACCATTTTTCACATCACGGATCAAGTGCATATGTTTTTTTTTCACATTTTCAGCATTTTACATACTGCTTTACAAACGTTTTACATATATACATGTGTATTTGACTATTTTTTCATTCTTCTCTTTTGTAGGTCCATCCATATGGGAAGCAGTAGTTAAAATCATCAACATCATCACAACAACAACAACATCGACAACAACAATAGGTACATCACGACATCTACACATGTGTTTCCACCCTTGATTCATTTTTTTCATCACTTTTTTACACTTTCTCCTCCTTAACATCCATGCTTCACATTTTTATCACTCCATGCTTTTTCTAGTCCCTCAACATGCTTTCATCAATAATCTACATGGTTATCAGGTACGCATCTCTATCTACTTTATGTTACCGAGGTTTCCGCACACCAATTTAAAGTTGGGTAAAATGTAAACACATAATCATGTACTTTGGGTAATTAGCTAGTCCTCATTACATACTAATATTCATATGATTTCTAAGTAATAAAAGTACTAACTAACCCATGTCTTTGGCCACATTTCTTTGTCTTCTATTGCTCCTTTTAATCTTGCACATTTACTTTCTCAGTATCCCTTATTATACTCCGAATTTTATCATCCTGGACACCAACACCCAGCTAGGATCCCAACACCGTGCCCCCTCATCCCCTTTGGGTGCCCCTAACCCACTTATACATTACTCACACTTTTTGGGTCCTTTCTAACCATTTGAGCATGTTATATTTTTTATAGTTAGTCTTTTTAGGGTTAATTACAAAATTCAAGAAAGGGAATGATATAAATATAAAGTTATGTCATCATAATAAAGGACTAAGCACTAAGTATTAGCTATCACCACCTAAGGTTAAATTCATAAGGGAATCTAAGAGTTATATTGTATCCATATAACACCATCACATGGAACATAAGGGATGACACTTTTGCATACACTTCATAGGAGGGAAGTTCATTCTATTATATGGACACACCTATTATATTTAGCTACCTACTCGCTATCAAGTGTGACTTGCACAAGAGCTACCTAGGGCATGATTCCACACACACACACACACAACTAAATTGGTTATGAGATGTAGTGCAATGCTCAGTTGTAAGTTCCCAATCGTGACAACTAAGGATAGTTCGAACCCTCATTTTTCATCTTTCTTTTTTTAGTATTTAATGTTTATTTGAGAGTTTTGTAGGTTCATATTTCATTGTAGGTTTCCAATGACCTCCGCGATCTTGGTGCGACCTCAGAAAAACCAAAGGTGAATAATAATGAACATCTTACGACCACTTAGAGGAGGTTTCTGATATTTTCCAGAGACCTAGGCACCCAAAAATAGACCTAGGGCATCCTTGTCCTTCTCTCAGCACCCCATCCTAGCCCATCTATGAAGATTTGTAATTTTCTATGTTTCTATGTGACATTTTTTTCGTTCTATTCACTTGCTTATCACTTCGACACAGTTCATATTTCACTGCAAATTCACTAAGTACCTCTTTCTCCTCTTTGCAATTAGGGTTTCATAATTTATTGTTTAGTTTCTTGGGTGTAATTACTGAACTTAATTACACATTTATTTTACTGCTACAATAGCATCATATTAAGCTCTCATTTCACATTTTAGCTTAATCATCCCTCAACAGTCAAGTGTGAACCATAGAACTAGAGTTTGTCATAGGGTAATGACAATATAAGAAAGTGTATCACTTTGTGTAGGATAACTCAAAGATATGAAATATGAAGCATGAAGCATAATAGTAGAAAATGATAGCCAACTGGTGATGCTAGACGGGAGAAGAAGAATAAGCGTGATGTCCCCAAGCATGTAATAGTGATATATATGATGATGGTAGAGAGACCATGCCATGGTGGCGGATGTTAAAATATGTCATCAGAACATTTATGATCGTCACAATGGTAGGTAGAATCATCAAAATCAAAGTTAACAACATTGCTAGGCTTTAAATCTAATGTGTGTAAATTCTCATTTGACATATCAAACAGTTCATCGACATCATAATCTTCATTCGGGTCCCAGTCATTGGCATAGGCATTATTTGGATTGAAAGGTGAAATTATAAGTCTAGTTATAGGAGGTTGGTGAGGGATCTCAACTTGTGGAAATGGAATTGGTTATTATTCCTTTGATAGTCTGGTCTTAGATGGGGCTTGTGGTGAATCTTGCATTACTATAGAAGGAACATGAGTGACTACTATATGATCCTCATTGGACATAGAAGGTTCAAAATTTTGGGACGCATTGATATGTAAAAAATGGAGAGGACCATGTAATAGAAAGTTATGTAGTAAATGAGATAAATCCTTGATGTTCAAGATGCAAATCTTTTATCACGAGTGGTAGTCTTTTGTGGACTATTTGATTTTAATTAAACATGAATAAATGAAGTATTCCGTACATTTGTAAATTTTATATCATGAGTGATAGGATTTTGTGGACAATTTTATTTGCACTAAGCATGAATATATACCCAGGGCAGAGAAAAAAATGTGACGAAGCCAAGGGAAGGGGGCAAGACTCAAAATATGTCCACAAAAGAGTCAAAGCCAATCACATCAGAAAATATATTATGTTCAAAGTTTACTTTTCTCCATTAACTGCTCTACCAAATACAATAGTAACCTTAAGGACAATCTAAATTGAAGGAAAATAAAAAATTGTTTGTTACTTACCAATAATTTATTTCAACTTAATGAAAAAACATTTTCAAGAACACGCTACTCAAATCCATCTTAGAAATCCCTTGAGGGAATAAAAAATTTAAGAGCTAAGCTCAAGGCGAACCATGGACATTGTTATTTTCCCACAAACCAACAAATATAATTATTTTTTATGAATATTTAATGCATGCAATACATGTTTGTTATTACATATAACTTAAATTATTTGCTTTGATCCTTACAACTCATCAATACATGTTGTACTCTGTAGCTTGCTGCATCAATCAATGGTAATTCAAAGCTAGAAACCTCAAAGAATACTTACAAGTCTTGAAAAATTCTGGAGCTCCAACTGCTCTAACAACATTTAATCTGACAATCTTGTAAATATCAGAAGTTCCTCCAGTATGATTTACAGGTTTTTCAAATTTTCAACTCGAAGAGAATTGAGTGTTGCTTGTCAGTGTTTGAGGTCCATTTCACTTATATTTTGTGCATATCCAAAGTGGAGAGTTTTGAGACAAGGAAAATAATCTCCACTAGTTAATACCTTTCATACGAGATCTTGAAAGTCAATCTACATGATCTCAAGGCTACTGATTGGAAGCTCGTGATCAATTTTTACACAATTGTTCAAATTCACTTCCCAATTTCATAGCAATGCTATAAAAATACGTTCGGGGAAGAACAGCCCTCCAACCCGCACTTATCTTCATCACAAAATCTAGTTAGGACTATATTTTCCAATTATAGGCATTCCTAATGCAGTTTTGCACTCCAATGAAGATTAAAGAAGCAACAACTGTTTTAAAATAAAGGAAGATGAAGTTAGCAATTATTTTGTTTTAACTTTAAATTGTAATTTTCAACGGCCAACATTTATTTTTATGTTAATCGCAAAATGCACTCTACATTATTAGTGGAGAGTAAACTTTTCAGTCAAGAAGAATAATATACCTACACATCCATTTGCCACCATTGCACATGATCTATATAGAATAACCCACAATTAAACTAAAATTGCCAAATTGGGATGGAAGCCATTAATATTACAGTTGAAGAGTTTATAAGAAGATTTGGGCCTTGCTTTCCTAGTGGGGACAATGATTCATAACTCCACCGGTGTTAAATTCCATTCCATTCAAAATATACAATTGTGATGTGTCCTGCGTAACAGTTGTGGTTTGAACTATTAATGAATAGGAGTCAACTATTTTATTTCTATGACAAAGGCTTCCAAGTTTTTCCAAGAAGATCTCCTTGACTCCCCCCAAGGCACAACAAAAGGATATGGGATAATGCTAGATCCCAGAAATTAGAGATCAACATGGACAGGAGAACAACCTCAACATTCACCTTTACATACCTATTAAAAGGGTTTTCCTTATCTCTAACCAAACCAAACAAATTATGCAATCTCCATTGGCTTCAGGGTTTTTTATAAGATCAAGAAAGACGTTACAGATTTGAGGGGCTTGGTTTCTATGCGATGGGATTAACTCAATGGCCATGAAAAATCATTCAAATAAAATGTTGAGAGTCTGGCTCATCACACTTAGAAACTAAACACTACATAATAATAGGTGTATTTAATTTAAATAAAAAGTAAAATCATATGGATAAACTTCATTAACTACAAATCACTTCCATCATTTTTTACATTTGAGATTCTTGATCAAAAAAGAAAAAAAATTCATAAAACACCGTAAAATTGGAAACTCCAAATGATGACAGTATCAGAATTTGTTGGCCCAATTGGGATCACTGCCCACTCTATTACATGGATATAGAATCATTGATCAAATACAGAAATAACGAGTCCCAATTTTAGTTATTGTTGGGGTGTAATCAATATGGTCTTTGACACGGAAATAAGATCATACTATTGTAACATATCAAGAACCAATACTGATACAGAGTCTAAAAACTTTGAGATGTCAATGAACCTCGTGAGTAGACACATTTTGAACCACAAGCCAAAGAACAAAACATGCCATCCTTCAAACCTGAATACATTTAGAGCATGGATGTGACAATGTTAAACAATATCACAACATGTTAAGTAGTTTACAGATATGTTCTATATGGTAACAACATTTATCTAATCAAAATTTGAGAACTTCAAGCTACATAAGGCATATCCAAACGAGTCTGAGTTTATTTCCCTTCACAAATTCCATCTAAAATATTTGATTTTAAGAATAGAGACCGTGAATCCAAGAGTATTAGAAGGCAAGAATCATGAAATTCAAAAGACCTGATGTTGAATAGAAAATATTGAACATGAACTCTATGATTGGTTTTCATAACTTGAGATTCCATCTTCTTTTGATTATAGTAACCGAGAAAAAAATGAAGCTTGTTGATTCATAAGAATCCCACACTCATTACCAAACTGGTAGCACAATCACTTATACTTGTTTTAACATTCATGTTAGGATATCGAATGGATGTATAAACTTGCAAGGTTTGGCAGAAAAAACATTTCAAAGTAAACTTTATGCTTCTGAAGTGCCTAAGAAATATCATCTGCTTCATAATAGAGGTTATATGGAGAATATGAACGATATGAAAACATAGATAGGGGACAAAGATTGTATTTTCAGACAAATTGTTTACAATTATGACTATGCATGGCTCCTAGCTACTAAAGAACCATGTTTTTGATGCATAAGTTATGTTGAAATTTTGTTGTATATATATCATTTTCTCAGTAGTTGCATCTGAAAGAAGCAAAGTAGAAAACAGGGAAGCAAATTGTGTAATTTCTTTGGATTTAAATTACCATGACCATCATAAGTTGTTTATGGTTTTTGACCATTTATTAGATGCAAAATCAACATGTCCAGCTATAACCTTTGATAATTGCATAATTGCACAGAGTATTTGTAGTCAATATACATTATCTTAATTGGTCTAATTTGATCTATGAATTTCCAGTTATTTTTTGATGCTCTTCCTCTTCTCATTCTATCATTGCAGATGCATTTTCTTGTGAACTAACAACTGGAATAACGTATACAACAAAGGCTTTTGGTAATGGCCATACATTGTTTATTTGTGAAAAAAATCTTAGGACTTAACCACCAGTCTTAGATCGTATAGATATGCTTATGCTCATATGACACAAAAATGGTATTACAATTTGTTGTACTATTCTAGAGCATTTTTTACTAATTTCCCTGGAACATGGGACGTAATTGAGGATCAAGGCAAGAGTGCCCGTTTACATAAATCAAATGAAGTTGGAATATTCAGACAACCAAATCCAAACTAACAATGCCTACTAATAAAAACGAAGGATTTAATTGAAGTTTGCAATCACAAACTTTAGGGGAGGAATAAACAAGAACATACCCTCACAACCATAATGATATGCCAAAAAAATCCCTGTAGTCTTTGTCATTGTCATCACAATCGCATGACGGAAGATTAAAATCCGACAGCAAAATATTCCACTCCTCAGCACGATTTAAAACCCTGACCATCTCCGAATTGCCTTTGATCAACGATATTTCGTCACAAGAAACAGTATCAAGGGCGTCGTTATCCACAATGCACGACAAAGAATCACAGTCGTTATGGCAATCCGTCACATCAAACCCTAATGTTAGAGGCATAACATCATTCGCCCATTCATAGCCGCCATTTTCACCCCACCGACGATGGCCAAGCGAAAAAACAACTGTTAAAAATAGCCACGAAAAAACAACTAAAAAATAGAAAACGTCCAAACAGACATCAAAATAAAACACATTGGAAAAACGTCTGGGAGACAGTCAAATTTAACGTCGCCGCAGAAACCTCCAGAGGTCCTTTACCATAGGGGGAACTCCTTCGGCGTAATTAATGAGCATTAACTATATAAAAACTATATTGGTGACATAATCTATTCAATAATATATTACACGAGATAGTAAAAATTAATATAAGTTGTAGGATAGGTGTTTTAAGTATAAATACAATTTTCTATTTCATGTAAAAATTTAAGAGTAAAGAATAAAACTTAATTGACAACTTATTTAAGGACTCTGTGTATTTTAATCTATTTATTTATGTATGTGTTCTACTACAAATTATCACAGCTCCTCTAGTTGATTTTTTCTAATAAATACATTAGAATAAACTTTCCTAGTCCACAAGTATAAAACCATTACATTGATTCATTGCTTATGTATACTCATAAATTTTTTTGGTAGACCAACAAGTCTACAAGATATATTTAAGGGAAACTTACATATTTACGCTATAATGAATTTAGTCTTGAATCTGAAAACATACAAAAATTATTGCTTTGATGTTATTGATTTGTAACTTGTTTGAGTGGTTTGTGAATTTTTATCTTTTATATGATCATCCTCCCCTTCCATTTCTTGATTACAATATCTTTTTTACAATCAATGGGATCCTCGATTACTTTGATTGCAAAGTCGTCATGTAAAAATATAATCAATTTCATGTTTAGCTCAAGAAACCTATTACAAAAAACAAAACCAATCATTTTCGATTGCAAAATTAAAAGAACATGAACACATACTCCCTTGCAACGATTTTCTATAAATTGAAAAGAAAATAAAAACTCTATAAATGTTTTCCTTGCCATGAGAACTAGTGCCTTGTGTGTATCAATTATATGTCTTCTATCTCTGACCATCTTTCTGCTATGCTATATTGAAGTTATGTGGTCGTCATTCCAAATCCATGGCAAAACTACGCAATGTTACATTGAAGAGCTCAGACAATTTGCGTTGTTTGATGTGGAGGAGGTTGCAGCGATGAAATTACTGGCTATTAAATCTTTGATGGAAGACATAAATAGTGACACCCCGATACACCTATGCAACGTTCAAAGCAAAATATTGGCAAAGGTAATTGAGTACTGCAACTACCATTTGGATTCACAGAAAGACGAAAACATGTCAAAGGAGAATGTCAATATTTAAGATAGGGAATTCATTAAGGTGGATCAGGACACAGTGTTTGATGTTTATCTTGGTATGTGTGGAAATTAATGAAAATTCCAATGATTATTGTGATGATTTGATGGGTAAAAGAAAATGCAGTTTATTTTATTTTGAAAATAAGATTAAAAATAATGTACAACAAAGATAACAATAAAAATCGGAGTTACAAAGAAAATTGACTTTAGAGAGATCTATCAGTCAATAAATGCTTAGTGGTTTCGAAGCACCTACAATATTTTATAGTAAACTTTTTTTAGAACTCATTTTTCCTCATCAAAATATAATGTGTTTTTAATTTTATATTAGAATATTAAATACAAAATTTTCCTCAAAAAATAACTACAAAATAATAATAATGTGTAGGTTTAGTTATATTTTCTAGTTGTATATTTTGATAGAATTATCAAAATGCATATTTGAGAATGTAAACTACCTATTAAAAAAATATTTTAATTTGTAACCTTTAATGTAGTAATGTCCCGATCTTATCACAATTAAATGAGGAATATATTTACTGTTGCTCAGCATTGAGTGGTAGGAGAGTAGAAGAACCTATTCCTTGTTTAGCTGCTATAATTTCATCTTTCATTTAGGTAAATTAAAAATAAAAAAGGTTCTCTTTCTTTTAATATGTAAGAAATATTTTTAAAAAACTGATACACGACAAATACTTCACATTGATAACATGGAGAAGTACATCGAGGCATTATTTCCATGAAAATTATAAAGTACCCTCAAATAGGTAGTTTGCAGGAAACGCGTTCCACATTTTAAGAAGGATTTGCTTTTCAAACTATACAAAAAAAAAACATGTTCTCACTTTCTTTTATTAGTTAAGTCGAGTGTAATTTTTACCATAAATTTAAACAATTGACGTTGGAAAACATATTATTACTTATATTATTTGTAGATTAAAAGTAATTATAATAATTCACTCTTTAAATGGGTAGGATTGGAAGTTGAAAGATGAACCTTCTAAATTTGTCCCATCATAAGTGTGTACTCTCTGCCGTTATTGTTTAAAAATTGTTTAAATTAAGTTCTATATATCAATCAATCACATAATGCATGTGATTTAATTTTTAGGGATTCAAACTTTAACCCTACACGCAATTAAAAGTAACACTATTTTTCTATTGGAACATGTCTTTATATTAATATATAAAAGAGTTACAACAACTCAGATGGCCGAAAAAATTCATGGTCCACAATCAAATGCCACAAAGGCATGAAATATCAAAAAGAAAAAAAGAAAACTAGAAAATCACAAAATTAGGCACACAGGGAAACACCAATAGGAGGTGGAGGATGATCATTCTTTGGAGGAATGAAAACCTTTGTAATCGACTCCTCAAATGGAAGATCAATCATATGACCATCTTTATCCAACATTTGTATATTTAGAGGTACCACGATACCCCAACCATGCAACAATGAACCTCCAAAACTAGCTCCTCGAGGAGGAGAATTCCAGTTGGAGGAACTGGGCACAGCCTTTCCCCGAGGTGGTGGACTCCATCCTGGTCTAGAGGTAGATGGAGCAGGATGACCCCCAGGTAAATACAGATGTCGGCTACAAAAGTGAATTATACAATGTGGCATAGGGGTAGGTGGCGAGGCGCGAGCTTCATTTGGAGGAATTCGACTCATAGTGCAAGGAACACTCCCCTAATGATCCAGAAGATGTTGCAAGTGTGCAAATTCTAGCACCACTTTCTACGCCTAGGCCTGGATCTGCACATTCATAGAAAAGATGATAGCTAGTTTATTATTAACACTTAGCTCTAAGATAAGCTCGTATTACTGAAATATAACATCATTTCTATTTTTCCACAGCTAAAAGAGAATAACAACTCAAAAAAATCCATGTGTAGATAAGACGAGCAGGAAGATTAACAAATTCACTAAAGCGAGAAGATTTCAAATTTTAAAAATCAGGATGGAAGGGCATGAATAGAAATTATATCCAAGTCCAAGTATATTTGGCCATTGGATAAGTCTAGAAAACATGTTTCAAAGACTCACTCTAGCCACAACAAGGGCATGTAGGATTGGGGAGTCCAATGTGACTTAACCACTCTCCCAATGGAATACCTTGATAAACACCAAAGAAAGAATTTAATCTTGGGTTCAAAATGGGTGTTCCATGCCTTTTTTATCCTTCGAAGCCAAGTGGAAATAGGGGAATTCAGGCTCCATCAGGTACTAAGCTTGTTGATGGCTAGAGATAAAGGGATAGAAGATTTTAAATCACACCAAACTAGTAGTTGATAATAGGAATATCCAAGTGCCACCACCAATCTGCCAAACAAGCTGAAGGAGGTTGCAAACCGAGTTTATGAAGCATAATATCTGACAACAACGATTGAATTTCTAGCACAAATGGAAGATAAGAATTGATCAAATAATTATTTTGTTTTATGTCATGCCAACAAAGCCAATCTCTTTAGGAGACAAGGTCTCAGATGGAATTTATGCCTGTGCATGCAAGAAAGATCTCCTTGATACCCAAAACTTCATCCAAGGGGACAATATGATTAGTGAACATAGGAGACCACTAAATGTTGTGATCATTGAATGAGAGCCCATTTCAAAATCAATCCCCAATCAAGCAAAGCAACGACTTAATCACATCAAAATATTTCTAGATGTTCTTCATAACAAAGGTACATGTAATATTTGATAGGAAATTTGGTAAAATCAAGGTATGTAACCAAATGATTTTCCTCCATTTTTAACATAGGTAGAACCTAAAGAAATGTAATGATGTTGATGGGATTTTCTAAGATTGGTTTCTATTAGTGCTTTTGATGACCCATTTAGCAGAAAGAGATCCTTTGTCTCTAAACCTTGATGACTCCCATACCACCTTGGTCATGTGGGAGGATACAAACATCACAAACAACCCAAAAAGACACCTTATTGTTTATTAGAAAAAATATATCCCAAAAACCCTTGTATATCGTGTTGAAGGATGCCTGAGAAGGGAACAAACAAGAAGCATTATAAAATTGTGTGGAATTTTTTTTTTGTATAGACTTGGATCTTTTTAGCCAAGGAGAGAGACTTAGAAACCCAACGCTAAACCTTTTACTCAACACGATCAATGAAACATTTCTAGAGAGTGACAAAGTCACTATCAAAGGTAAAAGTGATCCCCATGAACTTGAATCTTTCCCTATGTTTGATCCATCACCAAGGGTAAGATGAAAACAAATTAGGCATAGGGAAAGAAATCTACCTAAAACTAATAGAGTCATATGTGAAAATATCCCTCATCGAAATGCCCATAAACAAGCTAAGAAGCATGATTGCGGAGGATGATTCCCCAATTGCGTCACGAATCAACTTGTTCTATAAGAATATACTTAAGAGCATCATCAACAAAAATTAAAATAGAAAGAGTGAGAAGACACACTTTCCTGATAGTTCTGAAACACTGATAGCTTGAGATTGATGTCCATTGATAGTGAGGTAAGAAGGGGCATCAATAAATATTGTTTTAACAACATTAATAAAAAATGTCCAATTCCAAGGGCTTGGAGAATAGGAAGAATAAAGGGCCATTCAATCCAATCATACGCATTTTCGAAATCAATTTTGAGAAAAATAACCCGCTGCAAAGAAATTTGGGCCCACTTCATGCCTTTCCAACATGCAGTGAGATTATCGAGAATTATCTTCCCTCAACAAAACCATTATACTCATGGTGAAAAATCTTAGGAGGAAGGTTCATAATACAGAGACAAATATATTTACCCAAAATCTTATAAGTTACATTAGGAAGAGTAATAGGCCAAAAACTAATGACGAGCTTAGGATTCCCACGTTTAGGAATTAAATTAATATTTCCCTTGTTAATGATATTTACAAGAGTGTGATATTGCAAAGCCTCTCTGCAGACCTGAAGAATATCCTTACACATGACTAACCAAGATGCCTTGTAGAATTCACGAGAAAAATAATCAATTCTTGGAGATTTATCATTAGTGATACAAAGTAAGGCATTGTAGAGTTCATCTAAAGAAACTAGAGCATCACAATGGTTTTTGTCACATGAAGATAGATTATAAGGAACCATTTCCATATAGTGCTACAAAGATTCTTGACTTGTTTTAGATGGTTTTTTAGCCTAAAAAACAAGGATATAATAATCCATAAAGGTATTGACAATATCAAAGAGACTAGTGACACAATCATGAGCCTGTTGAAAAAAATTAATATTATATTTGGTGAATTTATCCCAATGGGATTTGAAGAATATTTTGGAAGCTTTATATCCCACTTTAATCTAGTGAATCCTAGAACATATCTAAGTACCTCTGACCTTTTGATTTCCAAGAATCTTAAGTTGATTATGAATTTTTACCTCCCAAAGAGCTAGGTAGGGTTTTCAAAGGAATGATATTCAAGTAGAATGGGAAATCTCTTAAATTTCTGAAGCAAAGTAGAATCTAAAATTTTCAAACCTAAGAAACCTACTTACTATAATGGCAGAGAAACTTGGCAGTACACTAAATGGTTGCATTCCACCATTCAACCTTGCAAAAAGCATAAGGTAGACGTGGCGCCATATTATAAACATTGGAAATGATATAAATGACACGATAATTACTCAACAAGGATACATTAAGATAAAATTGATTGTTAGGAACCTTACAAGGGGTCCCACTCATTTTGTATCTTGAAAGAGATAATGATGTGAATCCAGCTGCAAGAGGTTGAAATACCTTTAAAACACACACAAAAACTTTGTAAATAAAAACCAGGAGTTTTAAAATAGATTTATTCTCATTATGGAATCCACAATAATCTTTTACATCATTACAATCCACCTTTTATTTCACGTCTACTCTAAAAACCCTAAATTGCCAAAAAAACCCTAAAATGCCAAAAATTACCTACTACCAAAACAACTCGGATGGGCCCCAAAATTTGTGTGCAAAATATACCTTCTAAAATTAAGGCTCACACGAATTTTTGACTTATTAGAACAAGCCCAACAAAATTTATTAAAGTTATAAGACCTAGTCAAAAGTGAAAAAAACATTCAAAGCCAATTTCAAGCCACTAGATGAAGGATTATGGACCCGAAAATGTGCCGAAATGGCCACAACCTTGCAAGAAAATTTGTCCTTAGTATAGTACCAATATATATCTAACACCCTGTAAAATTTCAAGACGATCCAACAGTCGGATCAAAAGTTATGGTCTCTGCAAGTTATGTTGTCACATCAGATAGGGTTGTGGTATGAATAGAGAATAGGCAACTAGAAAATGATCATGGAATGAATGTTACTATCAAGATCAAAATTATGTTGCTGAGAGATGATTAAAAAATCAAGCCTTTTAATGAAAATTTATGTTCCTGCTCGGAAGTTGGACCAAGTAAACCAATTTGTAAAACAAAAAATCATTCCACCCTCTAAAAAGTGGGTCATAATGACTTGAGAGATGACATTTAAAGTAAAACCACGCCTTACATTCCCCCATGCACCACCTCATGAGAAGAGTTTTGAATTTATCCTCGAGATGTTTAACTATATTAAATTCTCTGCATACTAATCAATAGAAAAGAGGTAAGTTATCGCCCAACAAATTCAATAACATCTTACTTTCCATGCCATCATTAGAATCATAAATATTGAGAATACCAAAATAATCACCATCAATATCCAAAATAATCCCCACGAAATTATTTTGAGGATCATGCCCTATGGAATAAATTAAGTAGAAAATTTAGGAGAGAAAGAAATAGAAACACCGCCTCTCCCTTCCATATACAAAGAGTAAACATTATTATAATTATTAGAAATAAACATAAAATTGGTTTGAAGCATAAAACCAGTAACCTTAAAACTTCTTGTAAACAAACAATTTTTATGTTACCAATAATTGGACAAAAAAATTTCACAGAGTATTTTCCTGAGGACTCCCTGAGACCTCACACATTCCATGAGAGCAAATTCAAGAGAGCTCGGTCATAATGAGCTCCCCCTAGCCATCCTGGAAACCATCCCTAAGGTTAAGAAAAATAAAATTGTTACAAAGCGTAAAGAAATGGTCTGAGTTTTGTTGTTTAACCTTAATTGAGTGGTGTTTAGCTCCAATTTAACCTTGTTCCCCCATAGAAACTACTCAAGGTGGACTATGGGAGCAACACTCAGAAATAGAGGTTGACCAAATATTCCCAACTCCATGATTTTTTTTCAAAGTGATAGAATGAATTTACAAAGGTTGAGCTAGAGGTTATGCTGGAGATTCTTGATTGGATGCATCCTAGGATTAATAATTTGTTCAAATTGTGGGTTGAAAGAAGATAGGGTTTCTGTTGGATCCTATTTTTTACCCAGGCGGCTTCTTACTACCAATAGTGGTCCAATTGTTAGTTGTATTTTCATTTTTATACTTAGGGGTTTTGGGGGAGTTGAAAAATTGTTTCACACAACTGATAAGTGGGCAGTCGTAAATGTGATAGTTGGGAGATTGACACATAAATATAGTGTTAAGAATATATAAATACATGATTATATTCGAGAAACATGTGGACCCAACCTAAATTTCAATATGGTACCCAAAATCCTTGGCAAGATCAACCTCAACAAAGTCTCACTTTTGAGGATGAGTGTGAAAGAAATGTTCAAGATCTTGACAAATAATTCCACCAATGGGTCAAACTATTTTATTCAAAAAATACCAAAGCTACATGGGAAGACCAAGGAGATCCACCTAGACAGGTATCATGAGTAACCTCAGACTTGAGGGGTTAAAATAGAGTGTCTAATGTGAAATAAAAAGCACATTGTTACTTAGATAGCACTATGAAGCGTGTGAAAATAAATCTTGAACCCAAGAGGGTTCACTAAAATAAAATAGGTAGAATCCCTTGGTGAAGTTGTAGATACTAGTGACCTGGATATTACTAGATTCCCAGTGGTTATTGATCAATCCTTAAAGGAAGGATTATGAGGGTATACAGCCACAAAATTACACTATCAAATAATTATTGCTAAAATATTTAACTGCATGATGAATAAAATTATATGCTATAACAACATCAAGAAGGAATTCAGGGTCATTACCTCATCCTAGACTTTCCTAAAAAAATTCCTTCCATGCTTTTGAGCCATTGTCACCACCATTAACAATAATAGTTGCTACAAATGATTGAAAGGCCATTACATAAGAGGACCACTGTGAAAATTAGGCGGGTTAACCCATGGACGTGTCGTAAAGGTGAAATAAAATTATGGAATGGTGCATGATGTACTATTAACATGAAAAAAAACCCTAGCAAAACCAAAGTTTTCTTCCTTACAAGTGTTAAAATTCTCCTCTTCAAACGATTGGTATCAAGAGGAAAGTTGCAATATTAAGGAAAGGGCGGGGCCCATTTTACAAAAAACATATGATTGGTTGGCTACTTTGGGAATTTCACCCAAAGGGTTGGATCAATCTATAAGAGTAGAAGCCCAACCAAAAATAAGTCTTCCTACACCCACAAAAGGAAAGAGGTCTACCCAAAAGGCCAATGTAATTCCTAAGAAGATTTCATTTGTTGTTGGAGGTTCCTCTCTTTCCAAGGCTCGTACTTCCAAGGTTGTGTCCTCTACAATACCAGTATCGGAAGTTGTCGAAGTTATTGATTCTCTAGTTGTATCACAAAATCGGCCACCCCCTCCTTCCCTACCATTATCACTTCCTCCATCATTACCTTTTGCTTCTACACTAATTTATTCTTTTCCATCCCCATCCATGGCCCAAGTATTTTCATCCCAACTATCCTCTCAGTAGGGGAAATGATTGGGTCTCTAGTTTCCACTTCACTCTATCTGCAGCTTTCATTTCCTTCCATTTGAACTTCCAGCCTCGTTGTATCCACTCCTGAGGATATTCTCACATCCACCCCATCCATCATTACTACCTACACTTCATTGCCAACTAATGTTACCAGTGCTATTGTGTTATCTAGTGGTTCAGGTGTTGAATTGGTCGTGCCACTTCCATCTGCGTTTGCTACACCAGAATGGCTATAACATAAAACTCCAAAAAAAAGGTGCCTCTGGTAGACGTAATAGATCTAAGTGTGTTGGAACCTACTCCAAGGAGATAGGCCAAACGACTAAAGATCATCTCCATTTTATCTGTAAACCAATCAGGAGAGAGAGTCGTGGAAATTTCTACCCCCGTTGAGGGAAAGACTAAAAAAACTATCACGATAGCAGATTATCAAATCTCCAGTTTTACACTAAGGAAGGCAACACACGAAGGTGCCAAACAAGATGTGCAAGTGACTCTCGAGAATTTTTTGGAGAAGTATGATAAAGATAAAGCTTCTAAAGATGAACTGAAGACAAAATTTGAGCAGCTCACTTCCCTATTAAGAAAAGTAACACAACCCACACCAACCGTTGATCCTTCAACTATGACTTCTCTGACAATATTCCACTCTAGATGATATCTCATATCATGAGATTGAGAAGATAAATCAGAAGGGAAGACCAATGAATGGATGGATGTAACACATGCTTCAGGAAGCTAATCCTTTAATTAAGGAAGTTGTTGAATTATATAATGAGTTCAAACCGAAAGAGCCTCCATTCGTAGGATGGATGAAGTCTTCTCTGAGGATAACAATAATTTGATTCTGAATTTGACCACATGGGGCGAGATTAGAGATGAGGATCCAGATCTACTTCTTCAAGAAGAAGTAATTGATGATATTTCCAAGTTGTTCGAGTTTCCGAAGGCTATGGAATTTAGATCCCCATGTGCTACAAGATTTGATCAAGAAGTTAGATGACAAACGCATGGAAATAATGGATGTTCTAAATGATATCTCAGAAGAGTTTGATAATATCAACTGCAAATTCGTCAATGAGAATATTGATGCCCTTCCAGTGGATCAAATCAAATCGAATTTCAAAGATTTGGTGAAGAAATATGATGAAGTAACTAGAAACTTCCAATAGTGATTCGATTGACACGTTGGTCTCATGTCAAAATTTCATAAGTCGAATGAAGAAAGTGGTGAGTAAACTCAAAAGGATCCCGAATAAAGTGGCAAGAGAGATTTAAACTGTGGATGTGGTGAGTCATTACACATGTGAACTAGAAGAAGAGGAAGTTCAAGGAATCATAAAATGTGTCATTGATTGCAAGCATCATATGACTATGTGGGAGAAATAGCAAGAGAAAACCGAAGAAGGAAAAGATGCTGCAGGAGCAAGCTAAGCTAGGCAGCCATGAAAGGACAGTTCTAAGCTCTAGATCAGTCCAAGTTGCAAGGTTGACTTATTCAAACCTTTGCAACTAATTTTCTATTTTTATGGGAGCTTGTCTCCAGGAACTTAATTACATTATATTTTTAGTAACTTGTTAGTTAAGGTTCAGTTGTAATGGCTCAACCTAAAAATCTTATAAATAGCTAAGTGCATGAAGTTTAAAGGGACATATAGATCATTGGGAAGTTACTCTTCAAACTTGGAAGAGTGCTTTGAATACTTTGGAGCCTTTCAATTATATTCAGAACAATATTTTGCCATGAAATGTCTGATTTATTGTGTTAATAGTTGATCAATGTATGCTTTGTCAATGTGTAATTCCTCAGTATAAGTGATTAACCCACATTTATTTCAGAGTATCTTATTTCAATTTGTGGGAGAATGATTTTTCTATCTTGAATATCATTTGTGGAAGCATTATATTCCTTCTGCTATAAAGTTACATTATCATTAATTTTGATGAAGAGAAAGGGATGTATGACATGTGTATATCATATATTGTCATGATTTGTTGATTATGTATTCGATCATATCTTTGTTAGGTATGTTTGGGGTCTTATAAGGAAATGAATGGTATTTTGTATTTGGTTATTATTTTCCATGTCTAAATAGCTTAAGGTGAATTAGATTGTGATGATGGTTTTATCTAAATTGAGTTAACCCTTTCTGGTGTGAAGATCAAAAAATTATCTAATTATACTCTCTTGGTGTATCACCGTATTTTCCTTATTTGTTATTTCTAACCCTAAACCCCATGGATTGAGTAGATTAGAGTAATTTTAAAGTGTTTTTAGCCTTTCGCATTGATCTTAAATCAGGTGCCCCAATTCCAAAGGAATTCGGCCTTCTCCAGAGGTTCATCCCAAGGCAACAAGGTCCCACACCTTGGGGATATTCCAACGTTACACGGGATCGTTCAGTAATTTAACAGGTGCATGATGCGCGTGACAATAGTTTTTGGCATGCCTGGTGGGACGAGTTGGTACTTCTCATTGTACTTACACTAATACAAGTCCCTGACGACTCCATTTCTATGGATTTCAAGTCTCAATGTGTTCACTTATGCGAAGAATTTAGACAAGAGCTTCTTCCAAGAAAGGAAAGTATTAACATATTGAATTATCCTTGTCTCCGCCAAGGCGAAAGAGAAGAGACATTTCAACATCATCCCGTAGAGGTTGTTCAACTCCTCATGACGGAAGGTTTCCTTCACCAAGGAACAATCAACCTTTTGTTTCCATGGCAAACAATGCGAATAATCCAGTTTATCCTCCTTTCAACACTAGCAGCCCCTTGCAATTAGCCCAAAGAGATGTTATACCCACAACTGCTCTGAAATTTTTTCCATTTTATATTGGAGAAACCAATGTTACTCCTTTGGAGCACATTTTGGATGTATCTATTATTTGTGCAATACATAGTATTACGGAGGAAAACGTGGCAGTCAGACTCATCACTACTTCCTTTAAAGGTTAAGCACTTCAATGGTTCCAAAGTTTGAATGCTGGTTCCATAACCACTTGGAATGACTTTGGCGAGAAGTTCTACAATCAGTTTGAAGACAAAAGTGATCACCTATCACTTATGGAACAATTCACGACCATAAAAAGAGCCCCTTAAGAATATATGAGTGATTTTGATTTCTAATTCGACAAGAATTAGACTAGAATCCCAACACTTAGAATAGAATCCCAACACTCATAAGGTCATCTCCAAATAATACATTCTTGTATTATTTACGGGCCTTGAACAGTGATATAGTAGTTATGATATAATCCATGGGGGGAACTACAGTTCCTGATGTTTATGAAATCATTATAAGGGTCAAAAGTTCTTTAAATCAAGCAGGAAAGATTGTGCCTAGGTCTCCCATGCCTCTGTTTGCTGAAATTGCACGGAAACAACCAGTCATTGCTCCCATTCCAACAAATCCCAATCAATCAAGTTTGACTGTGTCCATTCCTTCGAATGATTTGGCTGAGGTCAAATCGGTACTACAAACTTTCGAGAATGAACTCGTAGCGATCAAAAGGCAGCAGTCTTAATATGCTCACCCATATCAATCCCAATACCAAACGAGTCATTCCCCTTTTTAAGGAATCAATCAGACACAAAACCAAGCTATGAATCAAGTGATGAATGTCCAACCTTTGAAATTTCGGAACCCTCTTGCTGCTAGCTCATCCAGAGCCAAAGTACCTGTCCAGAATAATTTAGTCTAAGATTATGAATGGTGTTATCCTTGTTCTCAGCCTTACAACCAAAATATTTTCCCAAATGGAGTTTTGAGCCAATCCCTTATGGTCTAAAATGTATATGCCCCACCCGAGTCAACTATAGGATCATCCTTGCAAGAAGACCAAGAGTAGCCTTCTGATGAAACCATGTTGCTAAATTGGTAAACAATTTTTTTTGCAGTTTGAATATTGATGCTTCATTAGTAGCAGTGAATATTTGTTCTAAGAAGAGGGTGATCAAACTCCAATCTCCCAAATTTGACCAGGCATCTACTTCACAACCTCGGTCACAAGAAGCGATTGATAAAGATGTGGGAAATACGTTGCCAAAAACACATGCTAACCCAGCTGCAAGGAAGGAAGGTTCTTCAAGCATCACGGTACCTAACAAACATTTTATAAAAGAGGATGTCAACGCAAAAAGAAATTTCAATAGGATAGGTGCAATTCCTTTTAGCATTGTGGAACAGATGAAGAAACCAACCTAAGTGTTAATATGTGGGACATACTCTCAATTCCTTCTCAAAGAAACTTGTTGTGAGAAGCTCTAAACGGTTTTGGTACAATCGACGGATCATCGGTTCATGGAACAACAACTGCTATGAGTTTGTGTCAACCGGAAGGGAAAATTATTCCTAAGGCCATCAAATCACTTCCATTCTATATTTCCATGATCATTGGTGATCATTTGGTGCATAATTGCATGACTAATTCTGGTGCCATAAGTTATGTTATACCCAAGCAAATTGCAGACGTGTTAGGAATACAATATACTCCAATTTATAGGGGAGTTTTTTAGTTAGATGGTACAGTAGTTAAGATCGTCAGATTCATCAAAGGCCTTCAGCTTACCATCCATGCATGCCCAAGCTTGTCGTTCACACAAGATAAATCAGTTATTGATCTTCCTCCTCTCTTCACCATTTTCCTATCACGATATTTCACTACCAAGATGGGTGGCTACCTGTCATTGGGTTAGTCACATATGATTCTCAAGACGTGGTACGGGACGAAGGTGACTATAAGGGAAAAACCAATTTTCCATAATCATGTAGATCCCTATATTGTCAATCCCATAAATGGGAATTATGCCATTTGTGACCCAAAAGAAGAAGATATTGATCATGAACCAACTACTCTCATAGAGGAATTTCCTGATATGGTGTTGGATGAAGTGAGTGTAGATCATCAATACAACCCCTACGTTGATTTATTGGCAAAGGAAGAATCTAATTTACTATTTTTGGAAGAAATTGGATTGGGTACACACTGCATTCACGAAGAAGGTACAATCGTACCAAAACTGGTCAAATCACCCAACAATTTTGAAGGACTATGGCAATTGTTCTTCAATGGCTCGAGGAGTAAAAATGGATCCAGTGTTGGGGATATGTTAATTGCTCCAGAAGGAGATAAATAATTATCATCTTTTCGGTTGTAATTTAGCTGCAGCAACAACGTCATTGAATACAAGGCCCTCATACAAGGAATTCAACTAGCTCAAAAGAAAGGAATCAAGGCTCTGACTGTTTTTGAAGATAGTGAGTTAGTTGTGCATCAAGTGACGTAACGTAGTGCATCAAAAAATGATCTCTGAAGATCATATAAGAATTGAGTCTAGGATTTGATTGAAAACTTCAAAGATTTAGGGATCCATTCAGTTCCTAGAAAGCAAAAGCAGGATGCTGATAGGCTTGATACGATTGGCTCGTAATACGACATACCAGTGGATATCATGAAAGAATGGAAGTAAATGGTCAAAATGGTGGTTTGGCCTACAATTCCAGATAATTTGAGTAGCTGGAAAGTGTTTGATAGTGATAAAAAAAATTGTCCTTTTCCTACAAGAAGAGGCGGAGTTTGCTGCAAAACATCAAGATAAGCTGTAAAAATCATATGGCGATCAAAACATACAATTGAAGGGAAACAAGCTACCAAAAGGCTTAGTTACTCTAGAATCCATCTTTAATTCAGATGACCAAACCAAAACAAAAAGCTCGAACATGGTGGTCAAAGAAGAATATTTTGAGGAAGTCAAGGTAGCAAATAAAAAGTTTCTAAAGATTGGCAAAGTGTGTACCCCGGAAGAGGAAAAATATTTTGTCAAACTTTTTCAAGAGTATAATGATGTTTTTGCATGGAGTTATAAGGATTTGTGTGGCTTCGACCTAGGTCTAGCTCAACACACCATCGAACTGGATCCTAACACTAAGCCAGTTCGCTAGAAAAAGAGGCCAATTAATCCCAAAATTCAGCCACTAAGGATCTAACCAAACTCATTGAGGATTTTATAATTTTTCCTATTAAGTACTCCTCTTGGGTAGCCAATCCGGTGCCCATGCATAATAAGATTGGAGAAATTTGATTATTTTGAGCACACATTAATCAATCAAATAAAACATTAATCAAACTCTCATCTAAACATAATCAAACCCAATCCATCCATCTAATCCCCTTTTCTAATCCATCTCATCCCCATCTAATCCCTTCATCTTAATCATATCTTACCTACACCCTATCCATACCCAATTCTATTCTTAAATCTTATCTAAATCCCCATCCTCCTCATGGCTCCCATCAAAGTCAAATCCTATGAACCGTTACCTTCCCAAATTGATCAAAACATCCCTCTTATTATCCAATCCATGCAAAACCAGATTATGACACTCACATCCTCTATCCAATAATATCCTAACCCATACCAAGTTGATCCCACCATCCTCACAACCATCCAACATATTAACGAAAAAATTCTTGACCTCCAATCACGCCTTAACCAAACATCTTCTCAACCATCCCCCCTCACATCCACTTATGATAGTGAGGACCTTATTGAAATCGATCAAGATGATCCCCCATCCACACAACCAATCACACCCAATCCTTCATCCACAACAACCAACATCCCTAACCATTCCCCTTCCTCATAGTACATTGATTTTGATCAACTCAGATCATCCCCTTCCACCAATAAAGATCTTCTTTTCAAACTTTATCAAACTTTAATCAATTACGATTCATCCACCACACCCATTTCCAAATCCAAACCTAAACCAAAATCTACACCTCAATCACCACCAACATCTAATGACCTTCTTTTACAATTTGCTAATCTATTATCCGAACCTAATCCTTCATCACAATTATCCACCCTTAAATCCCCCATAAACCAATGTAATTCCCAACTACCTCCCATCAAAACATATCATAACCAGGGTACATTTTAAGATACCTATTGGAAATCAGAGGTGGAAAATACCTAGCGAATATCCCCAGAACCGGTTTCGCAGGAAGGCGAATTTTTTGGGGGTTGTATGTAAAATTTTCACCTGATTTTCAAGTGGTGTGACAAAAGGATGCAACCGCGTGACAGGAGATTTGTTGTCCCACGTCAACAAGGTTGTTTTCGTACAACAGCAAGTTTGTTGTCACACGCCAACAACCTTGTTGATGGGCGACAGGAGGTTTGTTATCGCGTGAAAAAAACCTAGTTGATGTGCAACAACAAATCTTCTATCCCATGTCTGTAGCCTCTACCCTTTGGTCACGTGACAACAAAATCTTTGTGTCGCGTGTCAACAATCTCTATGTCACGCGTCTGCTTCCTCTGCACTCCTGTCGTGCATCAACAAACTCTTTGTCCCGTGTCTGCAGCATCCGCCCTCCTATCGTGCGTCTATAGCCTCCGCCCTCTTGTTGTGCGTTTATTGTACTTGAAAATACATATGCCCCCAGGTGGTATGAGTAAGCTAGTAGTGTTCTACTTGGCGAATAATCTAGGATTATATATGGGATGGTTTCAAGGGTAGGCAAAGGCAACCCCTAAAAAAATTAAACTATAATTTTTAGGCGAACAGGTCACTAACCCGTGCCAGAAAATTTTCCTTTTCAAAATTTTCAATTATGGAATATTCACCATATTACGAATATTTGCCACTAAAATTATCCCTGATCATAACGTACCTTATGCATACCCATCCACATCCACATCCAATCAAGATTAAATCAAACCATAATCCGTATCCCCTACATCACATCTTAGTCCTAAATCTGCATCATCCTCATCAACCCAACCTCATCCCCTATAATTTCTCCTAGAAAGTCCTAGGTCCCCTCCTCTAACGTCCACTTTGGCTCCTAAGCCTCCATCACTTACATCCAACCAATCTAGTGTGACTCCTAATTCACCCACACCCTCTTCATCCCCTAATCATACATCATCCAATGTGGTCCCGATGCCACCTTTATCCTCTCCATCCACATATATTAATACTACCAATAACCAATCCAATCCTAAACCACTGGATATGGCTCCTATCCCGCCCTCATCATCTTCATCTACATCTAATCCTATCTTAACTCCCTCATCACCCAAACCCAACACTATCCCATCCACTAATCCTATTTCATCTCCCTCATTCCCCAATCCTCAAACATCTAACGCAAGTCCTAAATCACCAACTCCAAAACCTAGCAAATCCAATCACAATTCCCTCCCCATCTCATATCCTACCAAATCTAATGTTTTTCCTACACCACGCCTATCTACCAAATCTCCTTCATCACCTGACTCTAATGTGACCCCCATATCACAACCATCCCCTTCATCTACATCTACTAATCCTAAACAATCTAATCCTAATTCAAATCCATCTACCTCAAAACCACATACTCAAACCAATCTAAAAACAAACCAACCTCCTAAAACCCCCAAGGCTAATCCTCCATCCAAATCCCAACCATCTAATCCACATCCTAAACCTACATCTAAACCACATAAATCCAATCACTCCTCTCCTATCTTATCCACTCCTACACATATCCTACCTAACCCACCCTTATTATCCACACCATCTGCCTTACCAACCCCAATGCCTTCACCTTATTAGGTGAATCCTTGACTACCATCTTCCATCGTCTAAAAACCTTCAACATGATCATTCATCCCCCAATCAAATCACACAATCAAAATCTTCCCAAACCATCTTGGTATAGGGACCACTATTATTGTGATTTCCATCGCACCCATAGACATTCGACCAATTATTGTATTCAATTTCGATCTTATGTCCAAAACGTCATTAACCGAGGAATTATAATCCTTGTACCTCTCTATCCACCACCTTTCCATCCTAACCCTATCTCTAACCATCAGCCCCCATCTAAACCCCATTTTAATTCCAAACATTATTGGCCATCCAAATCTAATCCTCAATCCAAACATCCCTCATCGACCAAAAATCAAAACTCTAATCCTCAATCCAAACATCTCTCACTGACCAAAAATCCACACAAATCTCCCACCCCATCCTTTATTAAATTTAGGCCCTTAGCAGATAAGAAAACTACTACACCCCAGTCTCATGATGACCACATGGCATCATCTTCCCCATCCACTTCATATCATATCGCCAAAAAGATGTTTTCCAACATGAAACATCGTGCTTGTTTAGGCTTAAGGCTTAAACCTAACACTAACATCGACCCTCCTGCTACTCCATCACAACCCGATCCTACCAACTCCCTTGATCCACCCATCAATCCATCTACCAATCCCCAATCTTCTAATCCCCTTACAAATCCTAAACTCCTAAAATTGGATTGAGCATTTAGGTTGTCCTTTGCACACGGATGTTCTTTCCTCATCCCTCCATCTTCATTCCAATCCAATCTAATCCATCATTCAAAAATGCTTGATTGACTTAATCGCACATGATCTAAGTCATTAGTACTTATTATACCTGTGTGACCTTGGGCTATCCTTGCTATCAACATCTAATGACAATCATATCTTAGAGATTCAATGACTTAATCACACATCGTAATCAACTTGTGGTCAATACCATTGGGTGCATCTTATGACACTCTAGTCAATGTCATCACTACACTCATCTCCACCCCCCATCTAGCCACTTGTGATTATCAACCCCTAGAGATCTTAAGAGAGTGGAACATAAAAAATCAAAAAATCAAAAATCATATCAAAATTAAAAATATCAAATAAAATCCACCTCAAGACTCTCTCTAGGGGTGTTTCCAGCAACTCTACTGGGGCTATGGATGCCTAGCTGGCAGTAGAGCAATGTTGTGACAAGAATCATATGTATCTCCGTCGGGGCTATGGACGTCCTGGCTGGTAGCGGAGCAATGCACGGCTTAACCTTCCATTCACCCTCCATCAACCTACTTGACTTAATCACTCCCTATACATTGGCTAGTTTGTCTTCACAACACTACCCATTAAGTCTTCACTACAAGCGGTAATTAACTATCACAATCGTACACACAGCTTGAAGAGACATCGCGCTTGTATGTTTCCAATTATTGCTTAGACCTTGGTCACACTCTTGTTTTAGTCCCACTTTTATTTTACAACATGTGCTTTTAAGTTCATATTTTTGTTCATTATCCATTACAAACCAGACATGCCTTACATCCCTGCCCATTTTCTCTTGGATCAAACATCCATGGGCAATCGATAATCCTATTGCTTTATCCTAATCTACCCCTTTTCCTTCCTTTAACCCATTATCATTATGACTGGGGGAAACTTTATAATCTGCTCGGGGCACCATCCCTTAATTTTTATTTTGCCTTACACTTGGGGGCCCAACACAATAAACTATCACCCATCATCCCACCCTTTTACTTGGGAGCCTATCTTATCCAATCATCTCGCATCCTACCTTATCCAATCAAATCTCTTTTATCCTATCCAAAATCATACCTCTATCCCACATATTTTTCCCTGCCCTATCACATCCATCATCCTTTCAAGCCTCCTTTATTTTACCCAACCAATCCCTTTATCCCACAATCCTCATCCTATCTCTATCATATCCAACCTATCCAATTTCCCTCAATCCTTCCCTTTCATCCTACACAAACACACTTTGGGACTTATGGGAGAAAGTCACATTCACCATATCCTCCCCATCCAAAATACAACATCCAATTCCAACATCCAAATCCAAAATCCAAAAATCCAAAAAATCCAACATATAAAAATCAAAACATTCAAAAAAAAAATCCAAACAAAACAAACAAAAAAATACAAAAATGTAATGTGTGTTTTTTTCTTGTGTGTGCTTACTTTTTTATCTGCATTTACATTTTGGCTGATGATATGAGGTCACTTTTATTTCTTTTTATTTGCATGATCCAATGATATGAGGACCATCTTTTTTTATATTAATATGTCCAGTGATATGAGGAAAAGGGCATTTGGCAACTCAGTCATCGTGATCTTTATGCCTTGATGTATCTTGTTTTATGCCACATTTTAATAAACTTGTTAATGATGATAATCGTGGGAATTTTACGATAGCACCACCCCTTTACATCATCACTTGGCCTCATCATCATCACCTTATCCAGCCAACCCTTCATCAATCATCTAACATCCAACCATCAAATCTTATTCATCCAAATCAATCTATCCAATATTTTCAATCAATCCTATCAAGTCCTATCATCCAAACATCCAGCAACATCCAAAATCAAAATCCTTACCCCTTGACAGGGGCATCCCAAATCCAAATTATCAAAATCCCACATCCAACATCAACAACATCATCAATCCAAGATCCTATCTAATTCTACCCCCTGTGCTTGGGGCATCCAACAATTCAAAATCCTGTGATCCAACATCCAACAATCCAACACCCTGTGATCCAACAACATCCAAAAATTCAAAATCTTGTAATCCAATAACATCCAAAAATCTAAAATCTTGTAATTCGAGAACATTCAACAACGAAATACCCAAAATCCTACATCCAAAACATCAACCCCTTACTTGGGGCATCCTCTAATCCAAAATCAACACCCTTGTCATACATCATTGACTAGGGGCATCAAAAATCCAAAATCCAATATCCCCTAATCCTTCTAATCCTTGATATCCTCATTATCTAATCCTCATCCTCCTCATCTTCAATCTTCTCATCTACTAGCTTGGGCCTCTCCTCTTTTCAAGTGGTTACCCGCCTCGTTCCTCCCCCCTAACCCCTCAAGGGGGCATCATATCACCATCATCTTCTCTTCTTTTCTTTGAATTGTCATTGCTTTGCAATAACACTTCAAAGAGGGGGAAAATGTAGAATACTAAATATCTACATGACTAATTAACATTAATCATGCCCCACATTTTAGCTTTATCTTTTACCAATCTATTGTAATCCATTTCAATTCATCATTATTATTCATACATCAACCATATAATAATTAATCGTAAGATTAATTATTATTATTAATCCATTTTACCATCATTTATCATTAATCCTTTTATTTCATCTAATATCTCATTTCATCCTTTTAATTCATTAATCTCATTAATCCATTATTATATCATATTATCCTATTTAACATTTATAGGAATTTAATATTCCTAAATCTCACCTACCACCTACCCTACACATCCCTACACCTAGTCTTTCCATCAAATCTCGTCATTAATTATCTTAATCACATTATTTAACCTAATATAATCCTAATCATGTGCACATCATCACCTCTAAATCTAGAAGCTTGTCCATTCTTCCCTCCCATTTTCAAATATTCAAATGCATCTACACTATTCCATTGAATTTTTAATTCAATGGAAATCCCTCACAAAATCTAGAATTTTTCATTCTAGAATCCTGTAATCCTCTCATCCAATTCCAACCCTTGGATTCAATCCACCATGGCAAGATCTCAACCATTCAATTTGCCACTCACAAGTTATAAATCAAGCTCTCATCCTCCATGAGAGACATCTTCTAAATCCATAACAAAATTCTACTCTTTTGTTCAATCAATCCATGCTATCAATCATCCATCTACAACTAAGCAATCCTTCATCATCGTCATCAACAATCAAGCAATCATTAAGGGGGGTGTTTTCCAAGTGCATCCACATGAAAAATCTAAAGCAATCAATCATCCTCAAACACACCCAACCATCAAGTAAGGAGAAATGCATGATAGACGATAAGTGTAGACATTGTTCCTCTTCCTTTCACCTTTGCTTGATCTGAGGTAGTTGATTTGTTGAGTTTGCATGTTTAATTTTAATTGGTTTCATATTGATTTTATTTGTGCATGCTAGCTTGATTTTTCATCTACACCTATCAAACTCTCATGATCATATTTATCTTGGTGTATTTAGTTGTCAATGACCTAGAAATACCTTCAAACAATTTCAAGGATCAATGGTACTTTATTTTTTCTAAATAGAGCAAAAGATAGATACTCTTCCTAGACTGTAGACTGTTTTATTGAATTCATCCTCTGCCATGTATTCTTCTTTTTTGGACTTTGAATTTGATGATGCTTCTTCCTTGTAACTAACATTGGACATCTATGTTTTCATCATTAGATATGTTCTCAAACTTATTTATCATTCCTTAATAGGAATCGGAAATCGTCTTTGTACAAAAGATCTCAGTCAACTTTATGATTGGTACAAGTTTCTTAGTCTTTTTATGCTAAATACAATTAAGGTTCAAAGATTCACTAAAAGTCTTCAAAATACCTTTAGCACTCCCTCATCCAACTTATCTCATGCCCAAAAACCTCTATCAACAATCAAAATTTAGCACACAAGAAAATAGTAGTTAAGTCTCTTTCACCCTTAACTTTTCCTACACCACCTAGTAGCCCTATCAAACTTATTATTTCTAGGTAACTTCTCATAAATTAAGTTTCTCAAACATCAAATATACTTTTCATACACCCATCAGGCTCATTCAACAACCATGAAAACATGTAACTTGTTTCTTTAGGGAAATATGCTCAATCCACAAGTTTTTCCAAATTCATTAGGTCTCTTTTACACACCAAATGAGATTGTCAACAAAATATTTGATTGTATAGTACCATAATGACTCAAACCAAAAAAATATCTCTCCACATCATGTTTAAATGCTATGTATCAAGTTTCAACTTGTTTCATCCATAATTTCTCAAGTTACATTAGTTTTTTTGTAATTTAGCCCTAACTTAGGGTTTCACATAACCCGAGAGAGAAATCTCTCATATCTTGAAAAAATAAGGGAATCAAGACTCGTAACTTGTATTTTACGTATGAGAATCCTCCAACTTTTTTTTCTTACACCAACCCCTAGAAATGAACCAAAAACTCCCAACAATAAGTTTAGCATTCTTCTAACTTAAGAAAACCTTGTTTTTCTTACACAATCCATCAATCAGTCACTCAAATCCATTTTTCTATCATGCTTCAACTTTATAATGCACTAGTATGCATGTTACAACTCACCTCATCAACTAATTCATCATTTTATTATTTCCTCAATCTTTCTTACGAATGCACAAAAGATCATACACGTTTGGATTCAAACTAAGAAATTCCTCTTTTATAGCTTATCTTTTATACTACCCTATAATATCGTAGGTATTTGTTCTATATAAATATAGCACTTATTCATTCAATAAAGAGTTAAGAGTTTGATAAGCATGGAATTGACACTATAAGATACTATCGATACTGTGGAAATGACACCTACAACGGATGAGATAAGCAATGCATTTGTTGAGAACTATTATTACATGTTTGACAATTGTATGGAAAACATGTAAGAGTTCTCTAATTTGTATTATTTTATGGGCTTTAAAGGCCAGCCATATGATTGCCAATCCACGCATTATTTCTACCAAGCTAACTTCTCTTACCTTTGATAATGAAATCAAATTGCCAATTATATGGAACTTCATATTATATTTTTGTAAGTTGTGTGATAATCTTCAATTTTCTAGTGAAAAACGTCACTTCACTTTAACTAGGGAAAGTAACTTTAAATATGTATCTTGACCCAAATATGAAATGGAATAAGAATTATTAGAGAGTTTTTAAGGTGTCAAACATTATGTTAAATGTAAATGTGTTGGAATGCAAATTCTAGTAATATATTGTAGGCTAGTTTTTTAATAATTTGTTAACATTAATAAGTTGATATTGAATTTTTATGATATTTACATTTTTGAATAATAAATCTTTGAAAAAAAAGTTAACCACTAATTATTTCCACATGGCTAAAGACAAGTTAGTAATCTTTAGAGGCTCTATATTCCCAACATGTTTTAACCTGTCATATTTTTAAAATAAATTGAGTATTTTATTCCAATCTCATCCCTTTCTCAACCATGACTTTCTTCCATTCTATCCCCTAGTGAACAATAATATCTAAATCAAAGAAAATTCATAAATCATATATTATCAACACATAACAAGAAATCAATATGTTTCTTGAGTCTTAACCATTTAGTATCTAGTTGAGGTGTCAATCTTTCTTAATTAAAAGATGAACATCTGATTAGAGTAACGAAACAATTATTCTTCAACATAGTATCAATGTTGGAGTCCCAAAGCTTGTTAACCCTTATGGTTTAACAGTACCACATAGATAGCAAGAAAATGTTTACCAACTTCCAAATTTCAGAAATCCAACTATAATTGACAATTTTTACTTTCAATTCCTTGATGGAAAACTTGCCACACAATAGGGGAGTACATATGAGCAGTTAATAAAAGTAACGCATTGTCATGATTGAACAATGAAAACATATTAGATCATATAACATGTGTATCTATTTCTAAAGGACATGCACGCAGGATCATTCTTTTCTCTATTTTGTTAAGTATGGTAGCTAAGGCATAAGAGTGTGAAGGTGTAACTCATGTATTGTTTAAAGAAAATGAACAAATATTTTTAATAGTACACAAAAACCATATAACAAGTTTGCAAAGAAAGAATAAAATACAAATATAGTTTGAATCTCGTCTTCCATTAGCGTTAAAGAATTGAAAAAACAACCCAAGAACAAAGCATAATTTACAAGTTATAGTCCTGATTGAAACTTGTTTATGGCCACACCCTTTCTTAATAGACATCCAACTCATGTAAAAACGGAGCATTAGAACAATTTGTGGAGATGTATCAAAAATTTCTATAATAGACTTCTATACAAAAAACTTATCTACCCAATGATAAACAGTGAGAAAGCATGGAGAAATTGTTTGACAAAATATATCTAAACATGGAATCACATTTGTTGGAGCAAAGGATGTTGTTGTCATTTGGGATTGAATCTACAAAAAATAAGACTAGCAATTAGTATTGAAAAAGTTGTAAGAACAATTATCACACTACAATAATAATGTGTAATTAATTTTCAATGCAATTTATGAAACTAATGCATGAAACATTTCAGCCATTACATTGTAGATATGATCTTTTGAATTTCCAAATTGAGTCAACTACGTAATAGTTTTTTTCATAAAGGTGTTTTCTAAAATGTATTTTTCATATTTTTGAACTACTCATTAATTACAAGAACCATTTCGCATTTCTTAATTGCATTTCAATTATGGAAGTAAATGCTCAGATATTACAAGATGTGCTTAAAGTTTCCTTCAGTTTTTCAAATAAACTCCTTTGATTTGTAAAGAATTGTTCTTCTTTCGAAACTCTATTTAAACATCATTTTTTCATTCCTTGTATATCTTAACATTTTGTAAGTGGGAAGGAAGAGGGGAGGAGAGATATTATTAGTGTACTTGACTATATGCTCTAAACTGCAAGATGATGATACAATTACAACATCAATCTTATAGTCAGACTTGTTAATATGCATGTGAGATAGACAAATTAAAAGCTAAAATTGTAGCTAGGAAAATGATTCATGTTATTGTCACTACAACAATGACAAAGGAGTTATTGTGCTTAGAACTTTGTAAGATTATTTTTGGCCATAAAGCTGCAAAGTATCACAATCCTCTTGCATATTTGGCAGTCTTTGTTTTTTATAACAAACTTGGTTCCACATGGCACAATAACACATGAAAATCTTAGCACTACTCTTTGGTGTTGATTGATATATCAAATGAATCGGACTATAAGGGAGCTACTACAATAGTTCCAAAACTAGGTTTACGATCACACAATATCATGTGAAAATGTCTTACTTTACGGTGGATTTTTTTCCAAAGCACAAGGATAAATCAGAAAGTGATACTAATGAAAAGACAAAAAGAAATTATTGAAACCTCTAGTTGTCATATTTATTTGGTAGTAGTTTTGTTAAGATGAGAAGTTCTATCATGTTGATGTTCTTGGTGTCTCTATTTGTTGCAGTTAAAACCTATCTTTTAAGATTTTTCAATTGATGGATTACATTTTTTTCTTGCCCAAAGTCTTCATTGAATACACTATTTAGTTGTCCTTTATTGAATATGCCTTCGAGAATGTTTTGTTGTTTAGTACCAATGTCTGTAACATTGACTAAGAAAAATGTCGAACAAACCAACAAGTTGTATGACTTTGAATAGAATGAGTTCGCTCCTAAGAAATCATTAGGAACTAATGTGAATAGTTTTCACCATGTATACCATGAGCTTCTTACTATTAAGAAAAAACTTCCACAAAAAACACAATAGATGATCATGAGATCCTATAAAAGAGGACAACAAACATTTAGATTAGAAAGGATGGAAAAAAATAATTGTGCATTATATCGCAATCTCTGATACACTCTAACAATCAACCAGAAATCAAGGACTTTGTATTTAAATTGTACTTATCCTGTCATAATACACACCTATAGGGGCATCATGCAAGTAAAATAAACGAGTTTTGCAAAATCCAAAATTATTTATTTATTTTAATGTCTTCAATGCAATTGTAATCAATATTTTAAAAAGTGAGCCACACTAAAGAGAATGTAAAAATCAATGCCATTAATCATTTTGATAATAAATAAATAAAAACATTTACCTATTATTTTTTTAAGGAAAAACATTGTAAAATAAAATTCAACTTACATGTCTACAGAACTAATTATCTTTTGTCAGAAAGGATAATCGTGCTCCTCCTTCCGGTAGTTTTGACCACATTATTGATGCTTCAACAAGATGACGACCATGACTATCCAAGCCTCAACCAATACTCTCCACTCCTCGACCGATGCTCTCTTTACCATCTCTAAATGCATGACTAAGCAGCCATGCGGCAACTATGACAGATGCAACATGCATAAAGTGGTTTCAAAATGTTACATTCTGCATAAATAATATTTTTTTAGTTATCTTTACTAAAAATTATTATTTCTCCCAATAAAATCAAAACATAAACCATTCACAATCACCCCCTTTTTAAAGATTAAAAAACCGATTAATACTTCACACTTGAATGTAAATAATTAAAAACAAGAAATATTATTGGGCACTCCTGTGATTTTGTAAACATTGATACCTGAAAAAATCCATATATAGCATATTGTGGTTCACCACTTACTTCGTGTTGATTTATGTCTCCAACACTTCTTAGTTCCTCAATCCTTTTGCTCAAATAATTTTGTAATTCTTCGATCTTGTTAACATCTAAGCAGCTGTCTTCTTTTACTTGCTCCAGTGCTTTTACCGATGTCTCAATAAATTCAATCTCTAATTCCAATTTCTGGCTTGATCAATTGACAAAAAAATTGTTTTCATTTATAAAAAATGAAACTAATTAACATAAATGAACTTCATGATTATCTTTTCATTTAATTTCACAAAAAAAACCAATCTTAGAATTCTCTTCAAGAAAAATGTCACAACCTTGCACTTTTCATTAAGCTTCCCTTGTAGTTTGTATGGCTCCATAGCCTCCAAAAGAAATATAAAAAGCAAATATGATGTAATAATTTTATGCATCATATCTACCAAAGTAGAAATACTAGAGATAATCAATAACATATAACAACTCACACCCTTTTATTTTCATCATTGAGTTTGTTCTTTCCAAAGAACTCTTGAACATATCGATGTTCTAATTCCTTGCCCTTTTTTTTCTATTTCATTTCTATCACCTTTCAGGTCCATGTTAAGCAAAAAACTGCACTCAATGAGAAGAATCAATGATAAAGAGTCCTCCAAAATTCAATTGCTAAACAAGAGTTAATTACATAAGATACGGGAATATAATGAGATTAAAAACATATACTATTTCAAGGACTATGTAAAATCTTGTAACCACAAACACCTAAAACTAGAATTGACATAACATGGGTCTCAATAAAATCCAAATGAGAACAGCACGGAATCGAACGATATTTTAATAAAATACTACACCTCAAATTTAACAAAAAGAATAAGAATGTGTTACAACAAAAAGGCATCAAAACAACAAGAAGCAATCAGTAAAGAGTTTTAACTTTTATATGAAATTTTGCAGGTCAAATTTAAGAAAAAGGTCACAACTATGTTCTACAAAATTAATTTAGCTGAAAAATGCGACAAAAACATTATGACAACATAGTTCAAAGGCCTCCAAAACAAATGTTGTCAAATAGTATCAAGACCTTATTTAGATGATGACCGATAGTATCACATGATTCCCCTAAATTTTGTTAAGGCTTGCCTATTTAACTGCCAAGGATACAAGTTCAAGAAAAGGAAATAAATAAATGTTTTTAGACCTCTAAATTTGGAGGAAGTTGAGGCATTCGAGCTATGAAGCTAATTGAAGTCAAATAATCTCCAGATCTTTGTCTATATTGCACTATTACTATAGCGTAGAAAAGAAAACAATAAGAATATCAAGGAGTAAATAGTCAATGAAAAAACCTATGACATTTACATTTAACAAAATTGAAACACAATTAACATTGTATAATTATAAAAAATATTTCAGCAAATAAAGTCGAAGAAATCCAAAAATTTAATCTATAACATAAATGCATCTCTAATTTTAGAAAGAAAAAAAATCACTAACACGTGCAAATCAAACACAATTCAAAACAGGAGTAAAACAAAATATAGGTACTTAACTAAAAATTAAAATTAAAAAATCATCTTTAGAAAAATTTACAAGCATTTCTATAAATGCAAGTGGGGTTTAGAATTTACAGCGAAACAGGCTCTGCTTGGAGTATATGATCTATCAATAGGCTTCTGCAAGGAAAGGGTAAAATTAGAACCAACAGGAAAAACAAATCACCACAGGTGGCCCAATTTCAACTATGCCTGCTCCTGATTGCAAATGCGGAATTTGTAGCTAGCACACTTGAAAACTTCAATAGCAATACGTTATTTATGTAGAGAAAACAGACCAAATGGATATATACAAATAAAAAAAGTGCAATCCCTAAAGTTCAATTACAACACCACCAGCCAACACCTCAATTTGAGGATTAACATTAAAGAGTCGACTAAGGGAAGAGGCAACGTCTTTTGGTGTCTGTGTTAGAAGACATGATTAGAGAAATAATGGAGGATCAAAATTTTCCCATTGCAAGTTGTGTGTCTATCATTTTATTATGCATGAGATAGCTACAAAACGGTCGAAGTGGTTATAGCCATCCATTAGTTAATACATAAAAAATAGTGCCTTGATGACCCTCGTAAGGGTATAATTCTCAAGATCCACAAACCCCCGAACTAACTGGACAGCCATACATGTTGAGCTCCATCTACACTATATCCCTTCCCATCTTCGAAGTAAGGACTTCTTTAAAATGCGTATTACGTATCAACGAATTTTTCACCCATTTGGTTTGTCTTTGAACTTTACCTTTGTTATCTTTAGAAAGTAGATTGTATTATAGACATCTGCTAGCTTTTTGATGAGAGACCTCATATTGTTTGTGGCTAAATATAGTGACTTTTTTGTCCGTTTTACACACTATTTAATTATAGATTCATAAATTAATGTAGCAAATTGCATAGAAATTTTTTTAAATGTGTTATGAATGCAGATAAATACCCTCAACTGCAACTAGATTTTGAAGCACCAAACTCTACAAAACCACCCGCATGCCCAAGTTTGAATCTTTGACGTCTTTATGTGATAGAGTGGTGATTGTTTACCACACGCCCAAGATAGACTAGTAATTGTTTACCAAATTCACATTTCTTCATGTTATACGCCAATTGTTTCTCCTTTAGCACTTGCAAGAATTGTTGCAAATGAGTTATACATGTCCTTTCCATTGTGGCACTGAAAATTAAAATAGCTTTCAAATGTACAATAACACGTGTATCCATGAATGGCTGCAATACATCATTCATTGATCTCATAAATGTAGAAGATGTATTACATAAACCTAATGAAAATACTAAGCATTCATAGAACGTGTTTTGTCTTGAATGCAATCTTCCATACTTCCTCTTCCTTCATCCGAACCTGATGATACCCAGATTTAAAATCCAATGATGTAAAATACTTGGCATGTTGAAGTTGGTCCAATTGATCATCTATCTGTGGAGGTGGATATTGGTTTTTGATGGTGATCTTATTCAAAGCACAACAGTCTATGCACATTCTCCAGGACCCATATTTTTGTACCATAAAAAAGGTTGACCCACATGGAGAGGTACTCGGATGAATTACCCTCTATTCTAGTAGCTCTTGGAGTTATTTCTTCACTTCATTTGACTCCATCAACGATTGTCTATATAACTCGATGTTAGGTACAGGAAATCTTGGCAACAATTGAATCTCATGCTCTACTTCTCGTTTTATAGGCAATCCTTTTGGAGCTTGAAACACTTACTAAAAACATTGAATTATGGTATCCAAATCCTTTGATTCCTGGATAGAAACCTCAGAGATTTCCAACCCATCTTGTTTATCATTCAATAAAAGTGAACAAAACTAAATATGATTTCCCTAACTTAGTCTCCTTGCTTGGATGGCACTTACAAGGGCCAGCTTAGGCTTGTTTTGGTATGTTTTATTGTTGTAGTTTAATCCATCCTTGATCTATTTCGGTTATCCCTCCTCATGAATATGGCACCCTAACATACGAGTAAGGAGTTCTAAAAACCACATCAAATGGAATCACAATTAATTCCAATAAACTTGAACTTACAACTTCTAGTTACATGAATTTATACACCCTTTTCCACCCATCCTGAAGGGATAGGGGTGTGGATGTTGATAAGTTTCCAGACCAAGCTTTTTCAGAATTGCATCAAAAATCAAATTGAATTAAGAACTAAGCCAAACCAATGCATTTGCCATAGTTTTCTTGATTTGGAATAACTCACTCATCTCTTCTTTGTGTCCCCGACTATAAATATTGTTGGTCATGCATCCCAACCTTTCATCTACATTAGAATTGTCCTCCATTTCAACCTCAACTTCATTCTTCACAGTTTCCATGGAATTCTTAGAGTCCTTGGAACAATGGTTTGGGTTCAACTGCGAATGTAACATCAATATGTTCGTTGATACTGCAATGTTTACAAAAAAGGAATCCTTACAAGTATTTTAAGTAGTGGCAGCCATCCTACCTTTCCACTTACCTGATGCAGGAGCATCTTGTAAATGCTCAATTTTGGCTTTCCTAGGTATTTAGGGGTGTGTTGAGTCCATTTGAGTTGGTCATGGCATGTACTAGTCCATTTGGACTCCATAAACAAGTAATAAGGAGTTTCCCTCCAAAATGTATAGTTTTAATATTTGAATTAGTTCTTAGATGTGTGATAGGCTTAGGTGTTAAGTGAAAGATTCAATAAATGAAGTCATGGGGATTTGAGACATGTTGTCCACCTAACCTAACTTGTTTGACCCAACTAGGGTGTAACATCACTTAGTTTAGCTTTATCTTGGGTAAGTTAGTGATGAGAACCCTAACCACCTTCTTGAATATACATTCTCATCATAGGTATTTGAATGAAGGAGCTATAGAAGAGGTTGGAAGTCAGTTTTGAAAAGTGGAAACCCTGTAACAAAGCCCTATGGCTCATGAAGCTTTGTATCATCCATGATTTAGATCAAATAAAGAGCTTCTTGGAATGAAAAACTGTATATAAGGGTCTATTTTGATATTGTGCACTGTATCTTAAGTATTTGTGAATGATTCCTATGGATAAATGTTGAATGAATGTTGTCTCGGGTATTGAGGAACTGTATAGCCGTCAGAAGATCATGAATGCACTCTAATGGAGGTGATTGGGAAGGTAAGAACACCAATGAATGTGAATTCCATGAAAGTTGGTAGACCGAGAAAGTAATGAGAATGTTATTGGTGTCAAATGTTCAAAGGATTGTCTTACTATAAACCATACTTGTATGATGCAATGTATATGAGTAATTGATTCCTTGAAAACCTTGGTACTTCATGAATGCATGATTAAGAAGTTAAAAAGTAAGGAGGTTATCTCTTAATTCTATATGTAGACTGTCTCTTAATGATTTAAGGGCTTTTATGTAATTATTGTGATCTGAGCACATTTTTCAGTGACTTGAGATGGTTGTGAGGGGGTTTGTAAAAGTGTTTTGAGTTGTTAAGACACCCTGTAGTGATCAAGAAATGGAGAGACAATCAAGAATTCATTACCCAGTCTATACCCTGTTCCAGGACTTAAGACAAAAGAAGGATCAATATAATGTTAAGTAGTGTCTAAGAACCTGTAACAAGTTATTATGGACTAAAAGCTAAGTTGTATTTAAGGAATTTAGAAGTGTTAAACAAGAAAAGGAGATTGCAAGTTCAAGAAAAGGCTAAAAATCAGAGTTGACTTTTATAACTGTACAGTTGAGAGTTTGGAAGAAAGTCATTTAGTGCAAGAAGTCTTGATCATCCTTAGAAATTGTGGAACCTTTGGTAACTCAAAGATTCTAGGAAGATTGTATATCCTTAACTGAAGTGAGTTACAAATGCTTGAAGCTAAAAGTTTAGAATACAGTTTTGACTGTGACAGTCTAGAAGATAGAAGTGAAACAGTGATCTTTTGAAGAAATCTATGAGAAAGTGGTAAGTTAAAGTTGTTGAAATGTTTGTTGAGTAAGTGTAAACCTTGAGAAATGAGAAAAGTCCTTTTGGAAGCCTTATTCATGTTAGAATCCATGACTGTCCTGTATAGTACAATCCATTGAGAAGCCTTTAATGGGAGCAAGAGAACATATCCATAAGAGGACCTTGATAGAGGATAGGCGAGTGACTTGAATAAGTGATGAAAGGAGTATAGAACAATGAGCAAATGAAGTAAGAAGACATTAGACAAGTGAAGGTGAAGTAGGTAACATTGTTGACGGTAGAGAAATACTTAAGTCAAGAAGCCAAGAAGGCTAAAGGTGGGGATATAACCTAAATGAAGCTTGAATGAGGATAAAATGTGTGGATAAAGGTGTCATTAAGGTTGAAACTAGTGAGGAACTACAAAACCCTAGAAATTGGATTCAAACCCTAACTAATCCTACTTGAAACAAGGCAAACGGGAGAAAGTTGTGTTGGGCAAATTGTACTTGAGTTGGAAGATAAAATTTAGCATGCACCTAGAGGGCCAGAAAGGGTGTCCAAATCATTAATCAGTTTTTCATGAATACTTGTGGATTGCTCCAAACATGAAGGTCAAGAGGGCTAAAAGACCTAGTTGAAAAACGCTAAAAGGAGAATAAAAGTTGATGGGAAAGGATTTGAGTTTTGAATCTTTGGGAATAACTTAAGGAGGATAATGGGTATCCTAAAATCTTGACAGTTAAGCAAGTGTCTTTGTATTTTGTGTTTTGTGTCAAAAAAGGTCAATTTGGAGGGCTACAAGGATTTTGATAGGTCTACAAGGGAAATGGTGATAGATGATGTCTTGAAACTTTGTCAAGTGATTGATCCTATTTGTTTAGTGCTATTAAGCAGGTCTAAAGCTTCAGAGCACATGAAATCAATAGTTTGAAGAGATTTGGTGGCTATAAGCCAATTCAAGTTCCTTAAGGTATAGTGAAATTGCTTGATTTTGGTGTTTTGAATTGGACAACTCTAACTATTGGATGTGTTTTGTTTGTTTTTGGGCCCACTAGGCCTCTACATCATTGCCTTTTTTTGTCTGGTTGGCTTTGCTCTTTCTTAAGTTGGTTTGTGGGCTATTTGGATTTGACTCTCTGTCTCTTTGCTTCTTCTCATCCTCTATATAGTAAGCTTGCTTTGGCTTTGGCTTTGTGGAGATGACCCTTTTCCTTAGGTGTGTATGAAGTCCCACCAAGTATTTGGTAACAATATCCTCCTTTTACAAGTCCATATTTAGCAACATTACTTGCCTTCGGAACTATGTGGTATAATCCTACACACTTCGACAACTGGATTGACTAAAATATTGTCATTTAATTCTTTAGTCTATTTTATGCCTAAAAGAATAAAAATTTGCTCTAAACAATTATTTAAATCCATCCCAACCATCCACAACAGACCTCTTCTTTTCACAGGTGGTTAGGTAGGTTTCCCACCAAGTTAGAGCATGGCCTTCCATCGTGAGACATGCAAAGGTAATCCTTTGTGCCTTTGTGACATTACACACGCTAAAATATAAATCCAATTGCTTCAACCATTTATCTAATAAATTTGCATCTACTTGTCCTTCAAAGCTCTTAATCTCAACCTTAATTTCAACTTTGTGAGGTGTATTTTCATATTATTACTGTATTTTTTTCCCTTTTCTCTTATAGGTTGCTCTTCTTTCTCATGCTCTTCCATGAACTCTTCAACATGGCTCTTCTTTTCATATAAAAAGCTTTTTGACTAGGGCTCGAACAACTTCACCCATGGATTGTTGCATGCTAGATGCAAGCTTCTACCCATCCCATGGTGGTCTCCAAGATTGTAACTCTTCGGGCCAAACCTTCTTCTCCTCTTCTTGTCATTTCTCTAATCCTTTGATTCCACTCCCTTGTAGATATCTCTAGATTGCACAGGTAGTAAATCTCCACCTTTGTTACTATCATACAAACCAAACAAGAATAAATTCCACGGTCCCTAAGGATATATAATCAGCCCTAATACCAAAATGATTTGTAAACACTAAGTTAGACCTCACAAAATCACAACAATAGGACCATAATTCAATATGCTTGAAATAACAGTTAATTGCTCTTAGTGACTGAGATTCTCAGTATTGTCATTGCTTGCAAACAATGTTAATGAAAGCATTTACACACACGCCGCAATATAAAAACAATTCAAACTTGACACAAAACTTGATTCTTGGAAAACCCATGATGAGCGAAAAACCAGTAAGGAGAGACAATTGCTCTCTTTCCTTCTTAGTGGACAGAGAATGAAATACATATACATGGAGGATATAATACAAATATCGATAATGCAGTTCCACATTTGCAATTTCTGACTGTTGTTTTGCTAAACATTGCTTCTATAAACAACTACAAGCCAGAAGACTCTCCTACTCACAAGATCCTTCCTGCAAAAACATGCCTCAAATGTCCTCTTGTGCACTAGAGAATCCAAAGAGTCAAGCAAGGGAGGAGGCAATGTCTTTTGGCTTGTCTTTGGATAGTCTGCCTACCAGTAGCGACACTGCAGAGGTAGTTTGCGCAACTATGGGAGCAACTTATGTAACCACTGGAACAACTTGGTTAACTATCAAGGTAGCTTGTACAACCACCAGGGCGCCTTACACCACTGCCACAATGGCTTCCAAACCACCGGGGCAAATGCACAAACCACCTCCTACACAAGGTGACAATTTTGCAGCCATTCTCCGAATACTCTATTTCCCTCTTCTTTTTTTATTTTTTTCCTAATGTGTTGATTTGATGAAGTTATGTTTTTGGAGACCCCTATTGATTATTGATAACACATTCAAACATTCTTTGCTTGCATTGAAAACCATAAACATGCCAAAACAACAGAGAGGCCTAAATATCAAAACAATAGGACTTTTCAATCAGGAGTTTGCCATCAAGTATGCCTTGAGTTTAACATTCAGGACTGAATGTCTCAAGCCCCTCTCATCAGCTGAAAATATTCCATCAACCCCAACATGAAGTAAGCTCAGGACTCCTATAAACACCCTCTTTCAGTCATTTCAAAACACATTAAAAAGGGAAAATTCCAAGAAGGTTCTCAGTCAAAAATAGGAGACGGAGGAAATCCACCCCTTCTACCTAAGAATATACATAGTTGCAACAACTCATGTGAGAAACCATATTTGTGACTTTCAATAAGTATACTATCACGGATGAATGCTAAAGTTAAAAATGTGTTAACATGGAGCTCACAAACCCCACAAAATATAGGTTCCCCCACAATGCCAACTTCTCATAAAAGTACTTCATTCCAAATACATTACGCACCTCAAACAAATTCGTTCGGGGTTACACCATCTGCAAATTCTGTATTGCTGTTTTTGCATATTGAACTCTAAAACGTTAGGATACCATGACCATGATGGACACATCCACGGTCTCTTCAAATTTGGCCAAAAACTCATACATTTCTAGTAGCTTGTGGTATATGGAAAATTTCTAACTATTGAACAAATATTGAAGAAGGGATGGTAGGACTAGATATGAGCCCAAATTGCCGACAAATACAAGAAATAATAGAACACACATTCCTACAGTGTCAATATGCTAAGCAACTGTGCGCAAGGTTAGCCACCCAATTACTATGAAACCAAACCAAATGTCAGTCAATTGTAAGAATGCTTCATAAGTGATCATAGGACAGGTCCAACATGTAGAATATCAAAATAATGCACATCATGGTTGCGGATTTTACCTTTAGCAATGTGTGAAAAGAACATAATGAAATATTTTTTTAAAACTAGCAATTGCATATGTTCAATGCAATGTGAGCACTGAAGGATTTAGGTTGTTTGATTTAGAGGGAAATGCTAAGTACTTGCACATTTGATGTGAAATATGTGTTCTTTAGGAGAAATAATTGTAGTGATGAAAATTGTTTGAGATGGTGGTTGAATTGGGCACAGATAGTGTTTTAGGTGAAAATGGCAAAAATGTAATGTTGAAAACAGGGGCGAATGGTAGTGGAAGAGTTGGATTAAAGATGAAACATTACAGCGAAATGTTTTATATGGAGATTTGAAATTAGTTACAATTTATGACATATATGTCTATAATTCTTTCATCATAATTAGTTGCCTTTTTCGACAATTATATTTGCATTAAACAAGAATACATTTGCTGCCCCTTTAACAGCTCTGCCAATTTGGGTACAAGTTGTTGTGAGTACAGTAGTGGTGGATGAGGTATCAAAGTACAGACTTGTGTTTATGATGGGTTGATTTGGCTAAGTGAAATTAGTCTTGACTCGTCCTTTCTCCTTGTTCCAAGTGTACATGCTTGCGCCATTTTTGAATACCTTTCAAATGAAAAAGGAGGTGAAATGCGCATATCGTCAAACAAAGAAACTCTAGAGAAAGTTGTGAATGTTAGATCTGGTCTTTTAGTGTTTCCAATGTTGGCAGTTGCTTTATGCAAAGTAAGTCCCTAGGACTTGTGGATAGTTAATCCCCAGACCATTTTAATTGGCAATTGTCTTCAATTCCCTCTTGAAATAGGGGGTATTGGAATATGTAACAGGTTAGAGGGATCCCAACGTGGGTCGTTGTATCTATCAAATTTGACAACAAATAAAAGTATCACCGATGGTGGCAATGACGTGTCGTAAAATGTCGATGATTGTCCTTGTAGCACCATTTACAAGGCCCACATCAACCCATAAACTAGCAATAAGCATGATTGTTTGTTGTTTTCATAGACAAACTTTGTGTTGCAATTGATCATCACCAGGTACTCCTGTACCAATTTGTTTGTTACCTTGAGCAATGGATTGAGCGATTGGAAGGTTCAATGCTTTTAACAACACTTGAAGGTTGTGGGAGTCCACCTAATCATTTTTTGCAAACAAATGTGGTTCATCCTTAAAAATGTTGAGCTTTTGCTGAGTTAGGTGTGAGTCGGTGTGAGACATAAGGAGTTCCTAGTCCTCAATAAGAGGAGTTCAATCTCGCATGTGGAGCAGTAATTACATTTTTTGTGGTATCGTACACAAGAGAATGTAAAACAATAAGAACGAAATGTAGACTTGAACTAACAAAACTTCCATTTTGATATCTCTATACAATCTATTTGCATAATACAAGTAGGGATCTAAAAAAAATTGTTGCACATTGCAAATTAGAGAACATAAAATGTGACCTTGTATATGATGCAAGTAAATATTCAAGCGTTTGCAAAGAATGTGAAGTTGTAAAGTTTGTTTCCTTGTTCATTTATATTTCTTTTAAAGTGCAAACATAAAGTCAAACCCCTAAGACAATTATATATGCAAAAAAAAGATATCATGTACAAAACTTTGGCTGAAAACATCTATAAATTTTATTATTTTTTGAAATTGTAAAGCTATATTTATTTGTATGCAAATATACTGAAAAAGGTAATTAGAAATTCATTTTTGTTGGTTCACATATAGAAGCATGCAACAGTCACAAAAAAATGAACATGTATTTACAAAAGTTTGATTCTTTGTCTCGCATGTCTTGGCATAATATATGCATGCATTTATCTAAACCGAGTAACAAATTCCAATCTAAAAACACTTTATAACATGACCAGTACAATCTATTTTTTTGTATCAAATGTCTTGTTTGCATGCGCTTTTTTTTGCACGTTTCTTGTTTTTTTTCCAGCGGCAAATGTCTCGATCGTTATTCCCATTTTTTTCAATTCGTGGGGAGGTTCATATTTCAGTGCATCTTCATTAGAATCGTAAGCCAAGCAAAAGCCTCGTGAATGCGATCTAATTGTGCGGAATTTGGAGAGATAAAGTGGGGACGTTGGCAACAAGTGGAGGCAATCTCGGACCAGCTCAGCGATCAATGTTTTAGGTGGTTTTGGTTTCCTGCAATGCAAAACATTCACAACACATTGAATACGTTTAAACTCTTCCTCCCTTTGCAAGTGTGGTGTAGTTAGTGTCAAGCCCACTGAAGGAAGGGGAATAGTATTTTTAGTGTGCATCGTATAGAACTGGAGAGGGAAACAAAATGTGTGTTAGTCCAAGAAGATATTCTCATCTATGACAGGCAGCTTCAAAAGCCTTGTCGCAAATTAGTTTAAAGCCCAACTTGGGGTGTTTCGAAATGGCCTCATTAGGGATCCATCCCCTCAACACGTAATGAATCTTGTCATTGACGAAGGCACATGCCCCCACATGTCACTTTGGAAATGGGATTGGAGCAAACTGTAAATCTAGTGTATTTGTAGTGTCTTTAACGGAAACTGTTAAAACCAAAAATTGAAATGAAATCATAAGTGAATGTATGATAAGGATGATGATTAAGTAAAACAAGAAAAACAATAAATCAATGTACATCAATTTCTTAGTTCATAAAAAGCATAAAAAAAGTATAATCTTCACAAAAAAAACAAATTAGTTTATTTTAAGCAAAACATAACATAATAGTTTTCATGTCAAAATAACAAGTAAATGATACAATTTGGAAATGCAAAGAAAAAAAACAGTTTGAGTTGCAAGCACACTGTACATTTAAAACTATCTGCAAGATTCAAAATAGCAGACGAAAAAAAAGCATACCTGAGCTACATAATCTTTAATTATCCAATGAAAAATGGATCCTGAGTAATGGAGCGTTCTTTTAGTTGTTTGTCCAAAGCCCTCCTCTCTTGTATAGAAACTAAAAATATACATCAGATTTGAATTATGCGGCATGATTGGTAAATTCACAATTTAAATCAAAATCAAAACAAAAAATGTCGATATCATATAGGGAAATACAGCTCTGCAAAAAATAGTCAAATGGTAGAGATTTAAAAACATAAAAAAATGCATATTCAGCAGATGGTCTATTACCTATGCAAAGAGCTCTAAAATTTTCTATTGTCCTAGGAACAATATCTGCAAAAAACAGCTTCTCCCATGACAGAATTAGAAATGACTTCCATATGCAAAAAAACGGCTTCCTCGTCCATATGCAGTTCAAACAAAAATTATGAAAGAGTACATGTTGAAATTTCCCAAGCATTTTAATAGGGAACACATAGAAATTTGTTTGCATTTCTCTTGCAAAAAATGCAAAAAAGCAAATTCAAATTTAAGAGTTTATGGGGTGATGTCATCGTGAAACTCTTGCTAACAACGCTTCCAGATACGGCGTTGGATACGGCCATACCAAAAATTAAAAAATATATAAATTCCAGTCTAATAAATAAGATTTAACCACATATGCAACAAAATAAGCTAAATAACCACAACAAAACAGGCCTGCGAAGCACTTTCCCTGACAAATAATTCAACATGACAAGATGCAATAATATATTCCGCCCAAATGATGAGCAAGGTGGGAAAAACTATTTGTAAAAAACATTTTGGTTGCTACTACAATAGACAAAGTAGCCCTGCACAATGCTTTAGCTGACAAATAGTTCAATATGTCAAGATGCAATAATACATCCCCCCCAAATGGCAAGTACGAACATTGGTACGTGAACGTATCGGGGGGGTCTTATCCATACCATGGCAGTTCCTGGGAACATTTCAGGGATGCTGTAAAAAATAAATTAAAAATATATAAATTCCATCCTAATAAATAAGAAGTAACTACATATGCAACAAAATAAGCTTAATAACCACAACAAGTTAAGAACATATCACAATATGATTAATCCAAGGCTCCACGGAGTACCATAATGCATTGCAACATGTCAACAATATCATTAAAACTATTTGTTCAGCATTACTTCAAAGCATGCAGATCCCCTAGGAGCTTGGCGGGCAAAGAGAAAAAGGTCAGCCTGCTCGCAGCCCGTGCTACCGCTGCCACAAAGCAACCTTATGTAACATCCCCATTTTAAGATACTAAAACAAGGGAATTTTTTTTTTTATAACGTTCTCTGTTATGAATTATATAATTCAAACACACGTTCAAGTTTTAATAATTGTTCTCTACCCAAACAATACAGTTTGGAACACGCAATTTCCTTTTAAAACTAATGTTCTCTGTTCACATATTTGCAATATGGAACACACATTCAGTGCCATTCAATCTTATAACAGATTCTATATGCTGCTGTAAATGACTCGAAGAACTGCCGATCTCCCATTTTCATGGCTCGGAGTTTCAACGATCTCTCATTTCATGACTCGGCAACTACCGATCCTTCATGTTCATTCATGCATAGTATAGAATATATACAAGTTCTCTTAACCGTTTCCGGTTATCAAAGTGATCCATTTAAGAAGTCTATCTAAATATCTATTACTGATATTCATCTGACATCCTGCATCTTAAATTAAGTGATTAAGACAACACAACCAGCACTTGCGATACTTTGGCCAAAGATTTTCACATGCTTTGCATGATCATATTCTTGGATGTGATACACACCATTGGAATACGTCCTTCACCTCACTTCACCTGTTTTCTAGAATGGTCTTTCCTGGTTCCTACCAGTCCTTTCAATTTAAGGTCAGATTCAAACTTCCAATTTCCAACTAACAATATGAATGAATATAGGAAGACACTCATGGTGACTAAAGATACGCAGACATACGGTGTCATTCCCCACGACTCCGTGTGTCTAGTTATCTTTAGTCCTCCGGAGTCACTCTGTATACGTGATCATACTCCTATCCCCAACCAAGAATTTAACCTTCAGCCTATGTATTCTTGATGATTTAATTCGGGAGGGCATTGTAATATGTCAGCTATAACATTGTGTCCTCATGAAGACCCCGTCTTCATGAAGACACCGTGCTGTAGCCGACGTATGTCAATGTCCTACGGAATCCTCCCATAGAGAGTACACATCCTGCTTAAGTGATTTGGATATGATCTTAATATTTAAGATCAACTTTCAACAACCATGCTGATCCTTTATCCTCGTTCCCGTTACAGTTGTATGTAGCTAAGAGAGACTAAATCCGTCTTCTAGCTTGCTATGCATCTTCTCCTTCATACCGAAGGGTTGCATTTTCTCTACTTGGTTCTCTTCTTAATCATTGGATTAAGCAGCCCGTTACCGACGGACGTGATAAGTTTAACCTATTAAACTTAACCAAGTTTTTCACAACTGTAACTAAATTCAGAATTTCAACTTATTAGACATCTTTTAAATGAGGTCTAATTCCCAATAAATGTATTCATTTATTCTCCTTAACCTTACATAGTTAAGGTTCATTAGCCCTGAATATATTTATCCCATATCCTTTCTTTCTGAATTTAACATACGAGGTTATTAATGGAGTTCGAAAACGAAATTCGGCTACTCCTAAGTTAATTGATATTCCTTAGCTTCCAAGCTAATCCTGAATACCTATCAATTATGGAATCATATTCTTCCTAATCCTTTTTAATGTCAATTAAAAATTCATCTTTACCAAGTATGAACTAATTGCACATTTCAACTTAAAAGTTGCATTTAGGTAAGAATAGATATCAATTCCTTTTTAACATCCATCCAAGGACAATTAAATAAATCTAAATCAAAAAATAACATTATATTTCCAAATTAATCAACAATATCAAACTGATATAGTTATTAAAATATCACACTTGTATTTGTATTCATCAATCCATTTCATAATCCATACATCTGTCAATCCAACTGACTGGACTTTGTTAATATAAAACATCATTACAACTCATAGATAGAAGAATGTACTTTCTTCTTTTCACAATTCCTCGTAGAGGAATAGTAACTAACAAATACAATTCATCTTCAGACAATCAAAAGAAGCATCAGAAAACAACCATGTCTTCGATCTAATCAAATTCCATCTGCAAAATTACTTGCACGGGTCAGTTCATTGAACTGAGTATATTAAGCACTTGTCATTAAAATGAGGTGCTTCTAATCAACTGTCTCAATAAAAGAACCCTGCTTTTATGAAACGACAATATGAACATCAATCAAGAATTAAGCATCAAAAGAATGGACAGCATGACAATTGAACCATCTAAACACCATCCCAATCAATCAAAGAATTGCTGTCTTATTTCCCACATAACCATACAAGAAGCAATTTCCTTCAAAAGTTCTAGATTACAACATTTGTAAAGTTTAGGAATACAAGTAGCATACTGTTGTTATAACATAACTGTTATCCTTTCCATTCCTTTCATTAGTAATAAATGCAAAGGGTAAAACTAACTGAAATGTAAACCAATTACTTTCCTTTCAGTTCATGCATCTCATTTGATTCCAAGCAATCAAATACAGACGAGAAAGCAAACATCAATAATATAGTTGCTTATACCCAAGCAATACCAAATTCGTTCCTAAACGATTACAGATTTCCAACTATATGAGAGAAGAAAAGATCATTTTTCCAAGTTATCCATCCACATTCCTATTCTTTCCTCATGACTATCCTAAAAATTGAATTCAAACGAGACACAAATCAAGATAACAGTTCAGAGTGAAACTTACAAAATCCATTCGGAATTCACTTTCCAGCAGCAAGAATAATTTCATTCATAATCAGCTTTAAACGAAAACAAAGATGAATTTATCGTCCTTATCAATACTTCATTTAAATCAGGCTCATACGAATACCAAAAACAGGTTAGTAAAACATCGTATTCATCATAGAACAAACAATATAAAAATGCATACTATGTACTTGTTGTACTAGAAGACTCCATACTTCTTTCACTGTATTTTTAACCAAATAAACAGTTATACAATCACGTAATCAATTATTCACATGACCTTCTATATCCATGAACGCATACAGTTCATAAATATCCATTTACACCTTGTTGTTACCTACAGCAAGTCCGATTCATTTTTTTTTTGAATGACAGTGCAAAAATCAGAAGGCCACACGAAACATTCAGAATTTCCGTTTGTACAGAAAAACACAGCACTCAGGAAACCATCTAAATGCCACTGTCATCTCTATCAAGCTGAACTTATAAAATTCATTAAACTCAATTACTGTTTCTATCAAATCGAAAACAGCAGAAAGAAGAAGAATTCATTTCCCTATAATTTCAGTAAGAAACAATCATCTTCTTCCAAAGAAATAAAACACCCAATTCGTGTTTATCTTACCAGGACAGCTCAACTCATAATGACCACTGAACAATCGTTCAACAATGAATGGCAAACTCACATAGCCTGAACTGTTTCAATTCAATATACCATAGCAATGAATACCCAATTTGAATTCCTTGCCAACAAATGTTTCTACCCAAAATCCATTTTTCTATTCACAATGATGTAAAGAACCCAAAATGCAATTTTCACACAACAATACCCTTATTAATGAAAACCCGCATAGGATATCAGATGCACAACAAGGTACAGTCAAGACAAACCCAAACAGTAAGACAAATTCCCATGCATTTCTTCCTTTGCACAGCAATCCAAAGTCAAGTGTGTTTTCACAATGACAGTTTGAGAAGAAGATCATTCGCATCCATAAAACACTATAAAATCACTTCCCATCACAGCAAGAAAACAACATAATTCATTCATTGCACAAAAATACAAAGCCAAGCTCGTTTTCACGACTACAGTCCGAACTGGAGCTCAAACCGCATTAAATAAGACACAACAAAATCATCCTATCCTCACAGCAAGGAGAAACACAATTCATTAATAAGTTCAGAAGGAAAAACAGTTAACTTTTCCTACTTTCACGAATACCCAATACGTATTCGTTCATTTCTCGTACAAGAAAAAGGCACAGCAATAAAAATATTACTATTACTTCCTTCAACTCAAGTTCATATGCTCAAATAAAACCCAAATGCTATTTCCATCAAAATCCAAACAGCAGAAGGAAAAGGATCTTATTTTCTTTTTAAAAAAATTCAGTATAGAAACAACATCAAACAACTCGCACAGCCTGTAGAGGTCTCACTCCATAAAATCATTTAAAAAGAATTACCCAGTTCGAATTCTTATCAACAAACATCTCAAAATGATTTACGCACAGCTGAGTATTCATAAGTATAATTTTCCTTATAATTTCAATAAAGAAAATCCTCAATACTGTCAAACAAACCAGCACAGCAACTTCGTATTTCCATCTCAAATTCATGCAAAGACAGATCAAATCACAATAGCAAGAAAACGATTTCACCCATTTCATTTCCACAATGACAGCAAAATCGAATAAACCCAAAACCCGTTCAGAAGAAGAAGAGCAGGGTTGTTTTAATGAGACGCTTAAATAAAGCAAGTGTTTTAAAGAAAAGGGCTTAACATGCCTGCAAATTCTTCCTCGAAACTCGAAGAAAACCACGTTTACAGAAGGTGTTTCCTTCCACGGCGACAACAACGAGCTTCCCAACAATCACCTTCCTCCACAGGCTCAGAAAACAGCCTTCAAATTCCAAAGAAACAGTGATAGAAACCAAACGCAACTGGTTCGACTGAACCAAGCAAAAACCAAATGCAAAACAACTTCTCAAAAACCCGAGCAACACAAATGACCAACAAAAATTTCTCCAAACTCTTTCCAAGGCGGACTGGTCACGAAGACCAAAAAAATTAAATGCATTAAAGGCTCTGCCTTTTTCTATTTCCTCACGCCACCGCCGACTTGGGTTGGCGAACTCCTAATTTCAAATTTTGCATGCAAAACAAAATTTAGTTCCATAACTAGATACCTCCACCTTTTTCCCTGTTCCCGCCAAACTGGCGCTGTCCACGTAAAGACTCACATTACTGCCATTAAATTCCTTTTCATCCTTATCCTTTCCCCCAAGGGTCTGTGCGTCCCCTTCTAGGTTAGGATTAGTTTAGGATTCACAATAGTGTTTGACCTAGGTCATAACCTAGTCTTTAGGTTAATAGAACTTAGGTCTATTTTCACCTTTTATACAATTTAAAAATCCACTTAGGATAGTAGTGTAGGATGTAAGGTAGAACTTAGGATTAGATTAGGATCTAATTCCCTCTAACACCTAACACTAATCAATCTCCAATCCAGTCTTTCCGACTGTCATCAAATTTCAACACTGTGCAGGGCATTTCGTCCCACATTAACATGCTTGAGCCACCCGCATCCAGGCATTTATCGCCTTACGGGATCTCACGTTACGACAGTGCATGGTTCGTGAATCGAACCCTTTTCCGTTGGCATCTACGTGCCAGTTGTTCATACCTAAAATCAAGTGCTGCACATTTATATCAACCTTCAGTTCAGTTCAAGAGTAAATCGGCAAAGCGATCACAAGAAGGCCACAGCATACTTTGGATCAATGGAATTGATTCAAGGTGTGCTGTCAATCAATGAATAGAGTTCAGCAAGCATACGACAATTTGTCATCACATCAACAAACACACAAGTAACAATAACTGCTGTCCCATGCAAATAAATTACAGTATGCAAGAATCTAGATTAGCAACACATTCCCTTAAGATCAAAATATATATCTTAACATGTTTGACTTCACTTCAGCAGTTACAACATCAAGAAAGTAATCACCATGATAACTTACAAAAATCAGGGCGTTACACCTTATCCCTGAGGCTGGGGTAATGGATCCCCCACCAGAGCCACCCGCAGTTAACTGCCCTCTTTTGCTTAACTTTTTAAAAGAAAAAACCCCTATTGAGTCTGGATAAGCACAAAAAATGACAGCCAAAAAGTTTTTTACAGCTGCTAGATCAAACACAACTGGAAGCAAGGTCAATGGTTGTTTGCCTCAATTTGGTTCAAGACCTCAAATTGTCATTAAACGGGAGATGTTACAAGAAATCGTCATCTACAGGATCAACCATGATTTAATATGCAAGTTCTCTGGAATCCGCCCAACCCTAAATTTCTTGCATACTTGGATCCATCAAAATTGGGCCCATGGCGAGTTCTATGTGGTTTATTAGTAATGGGTATTTTATTGTGAGCTTCTTTGCAGACAGAGCCAGGCTTTTGATTTAAAAAAATGAAACTATGGCCTGGCTGGTCGTTTTGTGCAACCTTGCAGGGTGGGATTCGACCCACGAATTGAACCAACTGCTATTCTGGTTTGGATCCGTATGTATGCACTTCCAAGGGAATTTTGGTTTGAAAAGAAACTGGAACTCATTCATAACTCTATTGGAAGATTTTTGGGTGTTTCTAGAGACACGCTAGAAGGAAATTCAACAGTTAATGCCAAACTATATGTGGAAATGGATTTGAGTCAACCTTTACAGACAGAAATCGAACTTGTAGTTGGAAATCTCTCATGGATTCAACAACTTGATTTTGAAGCCCTGCCTTTTGGATGTCGAATCTGCCATAAACATGGTCACTTGGCCTGTTTTTACCCAAATACCCTAAATCCTAAATTGAAAGCTCCTCTAGTTTCTCCCAATCCTCAGGAGGAGGATAACAGATCAGCTAACAAAGAACCAAATAGCATTCCTCAGAATGGTGAACCACAACAAGATGGTTTTGAACAACCAAAGAAAAAGAAGCAAAAGAAAAAAGATGGAAAAGAACAAATTCAGCACAAATCTTCCAATAGATATGAGATTTTTAAGATGCTAGTTGATCAAGAAGAATAACTTATCGAATCTGTGGAAGAACGAATGACAACAAACTCTTCACAGACCGAAATCCCTTTTCTCGAACCTTTTATACCAGAGCAAGGCATAATAAGCATTGACATGTCACAAAAAGTGAAAGCGGGTACTATGGTTGTCCATTATTACAAAGGACATCAGTATGAGTATAGCAGAAAAGAACAAAAAAACCTCAGTTAGGGATCAGCCAGATTGAGAAGTGGTCAAGAAATAATAGCTCTCAAGGAGTAGGCAGAGAATCCACCAAGGAATTGATAGCATCTCAAGGAGAGAAAATAATTTCTGAAGGCTCAGTGCGGCCATCGGAGTCCTACTTAGCACAAGGGTCTTGATGATCATACAAGCTTGGAACATAGGAGTTTAAACAGTAGAACCCGTAAAGTTGTTGTTCGTAGGTTGTTAGGAGAAAATAAAACTGACTTTCTACTTCTCCAAGAGACAAAGATGTCTTTGAATTCTATTTGTAGTATTGTCAATAAAACTTGGAGAGGAGCTGATCAGATGGCAGTGGCTGCCCGTGGAGCTTCAGGAGGAATTATTACTCTATGGAACTCTCTAGAAAGATCTGCAATAGACCATTTTGCTGGTAGGAATGTTTTAACCTCCCTTTTTGTGAACAATGGGACTGCAGAGCAGCTTCTAGTCACAAATTTCTATGGCACTCAAAATTTAGATGGTCAAATTGGTCAATGGGCAGCAGTTCATAGCATGAGATCCCCAAGAGTAGAATTGGATTGGGTAGTAGCAGGTGATTTTAATGCTAAACTATCCTCCAGATACCAAGAAGGTGGAACCCTAATTCTTGACCCAGGAGATCGATATATGATTGCTCAGGTTCATTATCTTCACCTTGTTGATATTAACTCTCCAGGAATCAAGTTTACTTGGACCAATAAGAGAAGTGGACCAAATAGCAGGAAAGTAAATTTTCCTAATTTTCCTGAACTGGAAGAGTTTCTTGCTCAGGACGGTCAGAGGCAAGCGCAGTCTTCGGGAATCACCCCTCGACTTCAGATTACGACTCTGATCTTGCACACAACAGTGAAACCTGATCTCTGTTACCTCCACGCTGAGGAAAGTAAAGCTGGACAGGTTTCTTGTTTCTGAAAATGCTTTTGTAAAATGGAATCTTGATCCCAAGATTTTAGAAGGCCCCATCTCATATCATTCACCCATTATTCTAGGAGGAATTAAAACCGGTAAAGCATCACAAACCCTTTAAGTTTGAAACTTTTTGGCTGCAAAAAGAAGAGCTCCTTCAAAAAATTCCATTATGGTGGAAAGAGGGTTGTGGACCTTTCGGGACTGCTATGTTTAAATTTCACAAGCAACTTCATTTTATCAAGGATCAGTTGAAACGTTGGAAGCGTATTATTTGGTCAAATTTCCAGTCTCAAAGAGTCCCATTAGTGGCTAGATGGGATGAGATTCAAAAACAATTCAGAGATGGTCTTATCACTAAACAGCTTAAAGAAGAAGACAATGCCCTGTGTTTTGCAATGGAAGCTATTGACAACCAGGAAGAAACTTATTGGAAACAACGAGCTAGAACCTCTTGGTTACTTGAAGGTGATAGGAACACAAAAAAGATCACCGGGCAGCTTGTGCTAGAAGGCAAAACAAGAAATTGGAAGTCCTCCAAGGTGAGTTGGGTCACTCTTTCAACACTACTCCAGATTTGCACTCTCATGCCATGCAATACTTTAGCAATTTATTTAAGCATAGTAGCATGCAAGATGAAGCGTCTCAGCAAGAAGTTCTTTCAGCCATACCTGTCATAGATTCTGAAGCTGAAACTCAAGCCCTTCTTAATCCCATTGACATTGAGGAAGTAAGGAAAGTTGTCCTTGGAATGAATACTGGAAAAACTTCAGGGCTTAACGGCTTCCCAATTGAATTTATTCAGACTTTTTGGGATGTCTTGCAGAACAATATCGTGGATGTTATAGAGGAATCCTTGGGAAATAAGCAAATGCTCAAAGCTTTGAATCACACTCTCAATGCCTCAATCCCAAAAGGAGAGGGCGTTCTTATTTCTGATTACAGATCGATAGCTCTTTGCAATGAATTTATAAAATAAATTCATCTGTAATTGTTGAGCGGCTTAAACCTCTCCTTCAAGATATTATTTCCCCTAAGCAAGGAGGATTTGTTGAGGGCAAATAGATTCTAGACGGTGTAATCCTTGCTCAGGAGTTAATTCACTCAATGCACACTTCTGGTAATAGAGGAATGTTTATTAAGCTAGATATGTCAAAGGCTTATGACAAGGTCGAATGGAAGTTTTTGTCTAGAATGTTGAAAGCCTTCGGATTCTCCCAAGATTAGATTGACTGGGTCATGAGTTGTGTTTTCTCTCCGACATACTCTATCTTAATTAATGGCCTTCCTTCTTAACCTTTTGGCGCCACTAGGGGTCTCCATCAAGGGGATCCTTGTTCCCCTTACCTCTTTCTCATTCTTGTTGAAGGCTTGGGCAAACTCTTTGTGAAGCGATGACAACAATCATTGCTCTCTAGCTACAAAGTTGGTGATGAAGTTTTGTCTCACCTTCAATTTGTCAATGACACTAGTTCAGTTAGGACTGCCTCTTGTACAGAAGCTAGAAACATCAGAGATACACTTAACACTTATCTCAATGCGTCAAATCAGATCATAAATGCTCAGAAGTCAAAAGTGGCTTCCTTTCATAGTGACCAAACGATTCAAAATAGAATTCTTGATATTTTGGGATTCACTAAAACCTCCTTGCCAATAGAGTGTATTTGGGAGTCCCACTGCACTACAAAAAATTACAGATGACTGTCTGAAGGAGTCTTCTGGAGAAAATTCGCAATAAAATTAATCATTGGTCTCACAAATACTTAAGCTATGGAGGATATCTTATTTTTTTGCAATCTGTTGTTCAAGCAATGCCAATCTACAAATTCTCCATCCTTACTGCTCCAAAAACCATTTGGAAAGAGCTTGATAAATTGGCTAGGAAATTTTTATGGAGTGGAGCAAAAGAGGAGAGAAAATGGGCTCTTGTTAGTTGGGAGAAAGTAACCCAATCCAAGCTAAGAGGTGGGCTAAATATTAGAAAATCAGAACTGAACAAAGCATTGGCTGGAAAATTATATTGGCACTTGATATCCAAACCTACTTCCCTTTTTAGCAGAGTTCTTACAAGTAAATACTTGGATCTGGAGAATTTGAATGAGGTGATTCATCTTCCCTCGACTGGTAGTGGCTCCCTTATGTGACAGGGTTTAAAGATTGGCTCCCAAGTGGTGAAAGATGGGCTGTTTTGGAAAGTTGGAAGAGGAGACGAGGCACGTTTTTGTACAGATTCCTGGGATCAGAATCCACGCATTATTGCAGAATTTCCTGAACTTCAAGAAGTGAAAATTGCCGTGGAAACTAGAGGCTGGATCAAGATTGAAAATTACTTCAACGATTGTCAGCTTCATAACTACAAATTTAAGCAATTCAAGAAATTGAATGAGTGGCCTATCCATGTACCCCCAGACCTAGCTTCAATTAGCAACAAAGTTTTGTCTAAAAATTCTCTCACAGGTAGAGAAGAGGAGGATGAACTTGCCTGGGGACATGGTAGCCTTGGGGTCTATATTGTAAAAGCGGGCTATGACACAATTTTTCCTGAACCCCCTCTGAGTAATTGTCAATTTAAAGATTGGAGGAAGATTTGGCAGCCCAAAGGCTGGCCGAAGGTAAAAAAAATCATGGCTGTTCATGCATAATGGCATTCTCACCTGTGAGAATCTGCGTAGAAGAGGTGTCATTGGTCCTTCCAGATGTTTTCTATGCTAAAAAGCGGAGGAAACATCTGACCATTTGATGTTTGAATGTTCTTTTACTCGGCAGATATGGGAGAGATGGTTCCTTGCTTTCAAAATCAGAGATAAAAGTGATTTGGACCGCAATAACATTTGGGAAAAATGGAAGAGAAGAAAAATTAATTATGAAGCTCTCCAACTTGGTTGGAAGCCGGGATTAATTTTTATTTGGTGGCAAATTTGGTTAAAGCGGAATGGTAGAATATTTCGTGAAAATTTCTCTTCTATTGACATTGTTTGGCGAGTCATCGAGAGCAAAGTCACGGAAACAGTTATGGCATACACTAAAATTTATACCCGAATAAATAAAAGGGAGAATGAGGAGGAAACGAACATGCAAAGGGAGCAGAACACTATAAGATGGAAAACGCCCCCAAACGGTTGGATAAAAATAAACACAGACAGACTTGCCAAAGACAACCCAGGTAGAGCTGGAATGGGAGTTGTTTGCAGAAACCATAATGGGACTGTCCTCTTCTGGCAATTGCAGGGTCTTGGCAAGACTACAAACAATGAAGCTAAGGCTCTTGCCATCAAATCTTCCTCTATCTGGGTTGTGAGTCAAGGTCACAATGATGGCAATTGGACTTTAGTTTACAGAAAAATATAGACTTTAGCACATATCGCAGATTTACTGTCATTTCCTACCCTTTAATCTTAAATAAAGATTTGAATCATTAAAAACAGCTGCCAATTTGCCATCTTCCATGACTTCAACGTCAACCAATTATAATATACTGGATGAGATCTGACCAAATAATTATTAACTAAAAAGAAAAGCACCAAATTGCTAGGGAACTGCACATAAAAACGATATCACAGCCGCATAATTTAAAACAGCTGTCAGTTTCATGTCTGTGATCTCAATCCCAAACTTAATATATCAGATGAACTCTTAGCAAATGCCAAATACTTACCAACTAGTAAAATGGAGAGCAGCAAATTGCTAAAGGACTGTCTTCAACTTAAAAGAGGATAATTTCAGCAAAAAGAAAGTTATTTGCAAGAAATGACATAAAAAAGGAATCCCAAGTTGGACTACTCTTGCAATCCAAGCAGATCTAAGCATAAAAAATATGATCAAATACAATATTCTTAAAATTCAAGCAGACTAAGCATCAAAAATATGATCAAATGCCACAAGCATAAGTTCTTGCTATTGGAAACCGAGTTCATGTGTCAACCTGAAATACAAAACACTAAACCATTGAGTTGACCACATTAACAATATATTATCAAGACAATTTGAGGCATTTAGGGCAGAAGGAACTTAAATCAACAAGAAACAACAAAAAAGAAGGGACACAACAGAAAGCAATTATCAACTTCAATGTTTTATAGAATTCCCACATATCACGTTGAATCCCCACACAAGTAGGCCCTTTTCACTTGAAAACACTTTATAAAACAAATTCCAGCTTCACGGTTGTAACTACATGATCTCTTAATACGATTTAGACGATATACTTACCCAAAAAAAAAGGCTTACAATTCCCATTTGGACTCACTGGAAACCCAATATCTATTAAAGAAATAAATATCTGTTAGCATTCTCCCCAAAAAAAACTTGCTTCTGCAAGGATCTTAATAGAAGACATCATAAATCAATAACCTAGAACCTTAATATAAAGAAGTTTAAATCATCCTACCAGTTTCTACCAAGTTTCATTAGATGAAGGGTGAGAACTCCTAATCTAACCATGGGGGGGGTGGCGGGCATTAAAGTCCAACTTTAATTAAATATTTGTAAAGTCAGCCCTTGTACAAATAGAAATGACAAATGAGTACATGTTCTTAAGATTAGCTATGTGTGCGTGATTGAGAACTAACTAATATGTCTGATAGCGGTGGTGGAGGTGACGTGTGAAGAGTAGTGCGATTCAGTCTATTGAATTAACAGTCTTCATTGTAAACTTAAGCAGTTTCATACCGTACTATGAGAAATTGCATTCATTTATGAGATTTTTTTCTGCTAAGGAGGTGGCCATGGTCTCCTCCCATCAATATACCTCATCTTTTAGGGAAGTATCTACAAGGAAAACACCCATCACATGGAACATGCTTATAATTCCTCTATATCTATGCCCAATAAAATGGGCATCAAACCTTCTTTCCCAACCAAAAAAGGGAAATAAATGTCATCTCAAAATACATATACCAACTAGAATAAAATCCTTTTGGAGGAAATCCCACACAAGGTTTCATGGGAGCTATCGCGACCTCAAACATTAAGAGCATGGGTGAATAAATAATCAAGTCAACAAGATTTGTGGGCATAATGATGATGCCAATTGGATAATTTATGAAAAATCTTTGCTGCCTCAATGAAATAAAACCAATATTCCAAGGAGAGACTTTTGGCAATCTTTACTACCTCTATAAAAAGAAAAGCAATATTCCAAGGAGAGCTTTTTTTCCCCTTTTATATTTGCCCAAGTATGTTATTGGCTTTCCCTTTTCTTTGAGGACATTTTTGTAGACAACACTTGTATCCTTGAAATGTTTTTATTACTCCAAATTGCTCTTAACGTTTTTTTATAAAATACCCTGCAACGATTTAATACAAGTGTTTGTATATTTAGTAATGTCCAATGGCATGGGATGTTGGTGTATTCTTTACACCTTTTAGAACTACAACTAGTTAGAAATTTAGTATTACTCTTTGTTATTTTCCAAAGTCTATGGGAAATAACTAAAAACAAGAAAAAAAATATATTTTTGAAAGTCTATGGGGAACAATTAGTATGAGAAAAACAATATTCTCTCCCTTGGAAACACCCCTTAAGTCCTAGGATGAAAATAGCAAATACTTACCAACTTGTAAAATGAAGTGCACTTCATTGCTAAATGACCATCTTCCACTGAAACGTGGATAATTTCAGTAAAAGAAAGTCAGTCGCAAACACGGGGCACTAAATGACCAATCTTATCACAAGAAAGTTACTTACAAGCAAGAACATAAAAAGGGAATCCCAATTTGTTGGACAACTCTGCCGATCCCAGCAGATCTAACAATAAAAAATAGGATCTAGTGCAAAACCATAACTTCTTGCCACTATAGTGAACACCTTCTTATTCACCAGCATCCAAACCAAGAGCTCCCTTCTTGGAAATAAACAAATCAAGGAAAAGGTACACTTTTAAAAGACCATGTTTCATCTATCAATCCATTCTAACCACTAGCAAATCATGTACTTCTTCACTGCCAATTGTTAAATCAGAACCACCAACCACAAATCAAGTGCTTTCTGATTGTTACATGACGAAAGGAAAGAGTAATCTCTAAGCAGAACATTGCATGCATAAGCAGAACACTAACATATGTAATGTCTATCTCTATTGTGTGATAGTAGAGATACAAATCTATATATTTAAAAGTTTAAAACAAATACAAAAGAAACAATATAGCTAAACTGAAACACAATTATGAAGAAAAATAGATTAATCCTTCACCTAAATCTGAAATCTAATAAATTTAATAGATGGGCCTAAACATTTAAAATAAATACAACTAAGAATTGGAAAAAATACAAACAGATATCAATGACTTTGAATGTAAGAATATTAACATTGAACAATCTAAAACAAATTAAAAACACTCCCCATTTATCCTCTTTGTATATATATACCTTTGAAAAATCGCCTTTTGTCAGGAATTTTTACTCATTACAAGGGACACGTGCTCCCCATTCAATTAGTTTCACCCACACATCAGTTGTTTCGTCAAACTCGAGTCGAAAACCATCAATTGTTTCATTAATCCCTCGTCGAAAGCAATAACTAAAAATACATTCATCTCTAATGGCAAATAGGACACGTATGAATGGGTTTCAAAACTCCATTGTCTATAATACAAACAAATTCTTTTTCACAGTAAAGTCTTGTCTTACTACCCAAAATCCACAATAGAAACACCCCTCCATACCTAAATAGTAAAAAATGAAGAGTAGTTAAAATAACCTTTAACATCCCTCATTAACTCTACCCGCCGCTAACCACCAGAGGAAATAGAACATTTACAATACAAATTTGAATGTAAATATATAAAAACAAGAACTATCATAGTTTATATTAGGAACTCGTGTTAAAATCAGTACCTTGAAAATTGATTTTCTAACATCTTGTGGTTTTTCATTTAATTTCTGTTGATTTATGTCTTGCAAACTTTCTCGTTCCTCAATCGTTTCTTTCAAACCATTTCGTAAATCTTCTATCTTCTTAAAATGACTTAAATTGCTCCCATTTTTTATTTATTTCATTTTTTCTACTAATGTTTTGTCATCCTCAATCTCTAATTACAATTTTGCCCCTCTGCAAGTATTTGTATCTATCTTTGCACCACAAGTTATAACAAAAATGAATCATTAATGTAACTAATCAAGAACATAGATAAACTAGATAATGAAAAAAATAAACCTATCAATTGATAATTTAGTTTCACAAAAATAACATATGTTCAAAATATCTAGTCGTAGATCAAAACCTTTTACTTTTCAATAAGCTTGCGTCGTTCTCTTTTTGTTCTCTTTTCTTGTCATCTTCAAGTTTTTCATTTTCAAAGTTGTTATGAGCTCCCAGCTATTGAGCAAAAGGTTTTAATCTACCACTAGAAGAGATTTTAAACATATGTTATTTCTGTGAAACTAAATTATCAATTGATGGCTTTATTTTTTCATTCTTTAGTTCATCTATGTTCCTAATTAGTTACATTAATGATTTATTTGTGTTATAACTTGTGGTGTAGAGACAGATACAAATACTTGCTGAGGGACAAAAATTGCAATTAGAGATTGAGGATGACAAACATTAGTAGAAAAGATGAAGCAAGTAAAAAATGGTAGCAGTTATGATCATTTTAAGAAAATAGAAGATTTACAAAATGGTCTGAAAGAAATGATCGAGGAACTGAAAAATTTGCAAGGCATAAATCAACAAAAATTAAATGATGAGCCACAAGATGCTAGAAAACCAATTTTCAAGGTACCGATTTTAACACGAGTTCCCAATATAAACTATGGCAGTTCTTGTTTTTATATATTTACATTCAAGTTTGCATTATAAATGTTCTATTTTCTCTAATGGTTAACGACGGATAGAGTTTATAAGGGATATTAAATGTTGTTTTCACTACTCTTTATTTTCTACTGTTTAACTATTAGCAACCCTCTTGAGGAGAGTTTCTATTGTGGATTTTGGGTAGTGAGGTAAGACTTGACTATGAAAAAGAATTTATTTTTTTGTAGACAATGGGGTTCTAGAACCCAGTCATATGTGGTCTATTTGTCATTGGAACTACATGTATTTTTAGTTGTGGTTTTCGACACAGGCAATGAAACAACTGATGATTTTCGACGCAGGCTCTATGAAACAACTAATGTGTGGGTGAAATTAATTGAACGGAGAGCACATGTGTCCCTTGTCATCTTTAAGTTTTTCATTTTCAAAGTTGTTATGAGCTTCTAGCTGTTTAGATTCTCTACTTTTTTCCATATTATTCATTTGATCCTCCAAGTCCCTACAAAGTGGAAAAATTAGAATAAATGAGGGTCATTAACAACTAAGAGTCTTCAGTAGATGTTTCATTACACTAAATACAACAAAACTATGGAAGCAAAAAATGTAAATTGCTTTAAGCCTTTAAGGCCTATATAGAACCCTGCGACCCAAACATTTTATGGTGGAATTGTCATGAAAATGGGAAATGGAATGGTTCAGAATCCAATGACATGGTAATGATATTTTGCAGTTCAAATTTGAAGAAACATGACAGGAATATGTTTTAAACTGCTTTAAGAGAAAAAAGGGAACAATCAATAACATCAACTAATAATAGTTCAAAATCAATGATATTTATATGAAACTTTGTAGTTAAAATTTAAGAAATAAACAAGATTATGTTTTAAAAGAAGGCTTTGACAGAAAAATGGGAAAAACATGTCAGTACTGAACTTCTTAGTTTCTTCTTCTTGTGGGACTTTTTTTTAAATCAATATATGTATTAGGGATTAACACTAGTTATTAATGTGGCATTTTGGAAGTTGTGTGGGATGTGGGATGAAGTAAATGTGGTGCAAGGAGTCATCAGCGATGCAGCACATTATGTTGTTGCACGCAGATAATTATATTATTCAGTGCAGCTCAGTGAGGCAACCGAGCATACCCTAACCTCACCATCTTCAACAAAAATCAACCATTTTCAAATCTAACACACATATCTAATCCTCCTTTCTTCCTCCAAACCTACTTGTCCTTCACTTTGTGTCCAAGAGGGGTTTGTGGCACTGGCCGCCACTCATAGTGACAATTGTCCAATCAATATCCAAACTTTTGATCAGCTATTGTTTAAGAGCCAAACAAATTAGCATGAAAAACTTACACGGCTTTATCATTGACGTCTTTTCCCACCAAAAAAGTTAATGGATGCTCCATATGAAACTCATTTTGTCCGAAAATGGGAGAAAACAAGAAACGGATCAGGAATTCAAAGGAGGACCATGAACAACGAATAAATCAAATTTATTCACAAGCAAAATGCCAATGTGGGTCAGACTAGCCCTTCTCCCTAGTGAATAATAAGAAGGAATAACACTAAGAAAAATTGGACGGGCCATAGGCAAATATATCACAACATCTGAGTTCAAAAAACAGCCAGGTATGTTGAACCACTCAAGGTTTTCTGTTAACATAGATCTATAACAATCATTGCCTAACAAGATCTTGTTTGAAATTGGAGAAATTGAATATGAAAACATGTGCTTCAGATTCAGAAGCTACCATGAACATGGACAACTCACAAGGGTTTGTCCCCTAAAATTCATCATTAGGAAAAAAAAACATGTAAGCAATCCACCAGCACAGCAAGAAAGAGAGATACTCACAAAATAGCACAAGGACAAACAGAAGACACAAACCAACCATAAGCAAGCAAGACCACCAAATAACCAACACCTCAGTTCGAGGATTCATATAAATGGACTTATGTTAGGAAAGGGAAATTAAATTATATCAGATCCAGTAGTTACAAACATGGAATTTGTGACCAGCATACCAGAAAACTTCAATAAGGATAAGTTGTTTATGGATGCAATAAAAACAGACCTAATGGACACATGAATTGAAGAAGTGTGAGACGTTAAGTTCTAGTCCAACACTAGTAGCAAGCAACAACAAAGGATTAAGAGAAGAATGTAAACAGTAACACGAAGATCTCGTATCCACAAATCTATATGAATGGTTTTGCAGATAAACAACATCTGCAAAAAAGAAAAGGAATCCTGCGGCTATTAAAGCAAAAATAATAAATACAGCTACAAGAAAGATATCACAAGAAAGACAAACCCAGGTTTGCAAACCAAAGAACCCCTCTAAGGAGGATAATACCAACACAAGCACAAAATCATGAACCAGTCCAAATAATATTTAGGTTATTGTGGGATACAGGAGTGATAGGCACCCCAGTAAATGGGATCCTTCAAGGTATACTTCCCACTCCCACTCCACCCTCCCTTTGGGAAGTTAATACTCTCACCAAATACAGAAAAAATTCGTAGTGGCAAACACTTACGTCCCTCTGTATGGAAACAAGAGGATAGTCTTTTTGTATCATAACTTGGGTCCTCGGACAAAAACAGGATAAGCTAGTCCTTGTGAGGAATTTTCACTCATTTGAATTCAATTTTATTCAATAGCCGGTAAGTTAATGCTTTCAGTTTCATTGATCTGTTTGAGACAAATGGTTTTCTTGATATACTTATAGACTTTGCTCAAGGCACATAAACCTAGACCAACAGAAGGAAAGGAAATTGGTATAATGCAGGAAAACTGGATCGAATTATAAAATCTTCCAATTGGGTCAGAACACAATTACAACACAATGCAAGAATAATGTTGGTCCTTTTGCCTGAAAAAGTCAGAACATCCACGCAATTCCAATTTGAAAGTATATATGACTCGCAATCTTGAATTTCATAGCAAAGTTTAGCAACGGTGGAATGAAGGAAATCACATAATAGGCTACTCAATGTCCAAATTCACTTCTAAGCTTGAGATCCTGAAAAAGAAAATGAGAAAATGGAACACATTTGTTTTTAGCAACATTTTTGCTCACCCCACAAATGCAATCAAGAAAATGAATCCATCCAAGAAATGGCAAGGCGAGAACAGAAGCTCATAGAAGAATTATGTTACAAAGCATGGAGGAACACTATTGGAGGTAGATATCAAAGGAAAACCGATTCTCCTTTGGAGATTCTAAAGCCAAATACTTCCACAAATATGTTTTGCATAGAAAATGCTTGAATTCAATTAACTAAAATCGGGACAGCACAAAACCAAATTCTTTAAACTCCCCAGGAAAATATATCCCATGCAATTGAGTTCTTCCAACAGCTCACCTGCAAAGAACTCCCAAATCAACTCAAAACTATTCTTGCCTTCCACTTTAATGAAGACAAGTCTCTACAACGTAATGATATGTCACACTGTCCAATCAGCAATTTCGGGAAGCTTATAACAAGATCTTTTGAAGGTGGTTGACGAATCCAAAAGAAACAAAAAAAGTTAACTCAGCACCAAAAAGCTTGCGCTAATCTCCAATATCACAAAATCTGAATATGATGGCCCGGTACAGACCCATTGGTCTTTGCAATATGGGTTATAAAATCATTTCTAAAACTATAGCAGGATGGATGAAAACATTACTACTCAGGCTAGTTTCAAATAATCAAATGACTTTTGTCACGGGATGTCAAATAACCAACAACATTATTGCGATTCAAGAGCACTCAACTAAAAGCCAGCAGAGACCTGACATAATTTTGATGTCTGGCATGTCTATGGCTTTCTATAGATGCAATTGAGACCGTATGACAAAGACACTGCAAGCTTTTGGATTCGGTTTTCAGGTGATAAGATGGATTTAAAGTTATTATAGAACTCCATATTAAGTCACAATAAATAAGAACAAATGAAACCTATTTAAACTGACAAGAAATCTAAAGACAAGGGGGCCCCCTTAGTCCCAACCTGTTCATCCTAATGGGGAAATTTTATGTGTTTCCTGCAGCGCCAGTCTTGTTATCTATTTGCATATAATACTATAGTGCTCTCAAAATTAAGGCCGGAAGAAGATGAAAAGCTTTGTACTGTGTACGACCACTACCAGATAGCCTCAGGACAGAAAATATACAAAGGAAATCACAGGTTTTTTAAATTAACATCAAACAAAGTAGGAAAGAGGAAATCCTATAAATATTGGGATTCAAAGAAGGAACAATGCTGATTACTTACGGGATTACAGGTTTCCAACATCCTAGAAATGCAATGAACCGATTTGGGAAAGAAACAAAAAAAAATGGATGTCAATGTGTCTCATTGGACTACCAAATGGCTAACTCTCGACCAGAGAACACAATCAATGAGGGATGTCATCCAGGCGGTGCCAGTTCACTCATGGCTCTTCTTCGAATTCTAGCAATAGTGGAAGAGATTTTGATATCAATCCAAATGGCAAGACAACAATTACCCATCAAACATTCTCTGGTTGCACGAAAAACCATAAACATGCCAAAACACTAAACAGGCCTAAATATCAGAAGTATAGGACTTTTTAATCAAAGCTTTTTCCATCAAGCTTGCCTCAAGGATAACATCACGGGATCACACGTCTTGAGCCACTATTGCCCACCAAGATTATCACATCAACCCCAAGATGGCGCAAATCAAGTCAAAAAGGGAATAAACAAACTCCAAAATATTCTTGCTAGGAAGATAGGAAACAATCAAATTTATAAGGATAGTTCGAATGAAAATCCACCCCTATCTGCCCAAGAATGCACAGAGCTGCAACAAATTATGCAAGAACAACGATACATTACATCAACCAAAGATGGACAACAGAAATCATACAAATACTGGGATTGATAGAAGGAACAATGCCAATGAATTATTTGGGATTTCCAATACCTTGGAAATGCAATACAGCACTTTGGGAAAGAATCTAGAAATTAATGGATTTGAATTTGTCTCATTGGACTGCTAAATTGCTAACTCTTGCTCAGAGAACACAAGAAGTGAGGGCCATCCTCTAGGTGGTATCCATTCATATCATGACTCTTCTTCAAATTACAGTTCCAAAATGGAAGGGGATTTAATATCAATCCAACAAAAAATTATACGGGAAGGCAATGATAACACCTTCAAACAATCTTTGGTTGCATGGAAAACCATCAACATGCCAAAACACAAGGGAGGCCTATATATCAAATATATACGACTTTTAATTCATGTTTTTGCCATCAAGCTTGCCTTCACATTAACACAACAGGATATCAAGTCTTGCACCACTCTTACCAGCCAAAAATACCACATCAACCCCTACATGGAGAAAACTCAAGACTCCTAGAAGCTCCCTCTTTCAGCTGTTACAAAACACGTCATAAAGGGAATCGACACACTCAAAAACTCTCACTTCAAAAATAGGAAATGGAAAATATCAGATTTTGGAAGGATAGTTAGAATGGAAATCAACTCCTATCTACACAAGAATACACACAGTAGCAACAAATTATGCCAACAAAGGAACCATAACTTTAGATAGGTATACAACCATGAATATTAATGGGAAGAATGTGTGGAATGTGAAACTCATCAAAAACCAAGAGATAAAAGTTCCCCCGCAAGGCTAGTTTCTCATTAAAGCACTTGAAACCAAACACATTATACTCACAAATATCTCAAACAAATTTATTTGGGGTTACATCATCTCCGAAGTTTGTATTGTTGCTTTTGTATATTCAATTCTAAATTGATAGGATCCAAACCATAGTTCCCAGATTAGGAAATTCAGATCCATTCAGAAGGGTTAAAAAATTGGGAGTATAATCCATCACTTGCTTCTCATTATTTTTCTCTATATTTGTAATTTTTCCTCTTATCCTATTTTATCTGGCATGATCCCTTGTACATAGTCCCACTCTCATCATTTTTCCTTGACATCTTAACTTTTCCACCAATTTTGTGTGTTTGCTAGAGTCATTCAGGATATGTTCAAGACTTCGAATTTTTCTTCACTTCTTGTTTTCACTTTTCGCCTAATGAATTTGGACTGTCCCTTTCTTATCAATTTTTTCATTTCATCATCCCCCTTTACTTCAAAGTTACAGAGTCGCAACAAATATACTTAACCCCCTCCTCACCAATTTTTTGGTCTCTTCTATCACCCTGACACAAGTATGAATAACAAGGGTCTCTACTGCATGTTTGTTTTCCAACACATGTTTGCTTCCTCCCCGTATTTATCAATACCAGCATGCCAGTTCTTCTGGAATCCAAGCCACTCAAGCTTCTTATTGTTAAATACGTAAGGTAAAATATCATTACTATAATGACCACTCAGTGACATCATCTTGAAATGTCTTAAACACACAAGCAAAATCACACCAGATGACCTTTTCTTACCAGTTCAAACAGGGATATACGTTTTTATAAGAAAGACTCTATCCAAACCGCCCTATATTTACTCATTAATTTACGGCTAATCTAATCCTAACAGCACTTACACAAACTGCAGATCTGACGTGCACTTAATATATACAAATGCCTACAAGTTACTTGCAGAAAATCCCAATAGAAAACACTCATTTGGGTAAAAATGTGGGTTCGTCCACATTCACAGAAAAACAATATATGCAAGTCAAGATAGACTACATATATATAACACCCAGAAGTTATTCACAGAATAACACAAAGAAACAAAAGATGCAGGCCAAGACGTAGAGGCATTACCTATACAAGTGCCCAGAAGTTACGGACAGGAAACCCCAAAGCAAATACTCCCACGTATCAAAGATGTGGGTTCGTTCATATCCAGAGTAAAACAAAATAGAAATACATATTACACATATCCATAAACAAATTAAATATTCAGAGCAAGGTGTATTAATACATAATACATGTTATATACATAAGTAGAAATTGCAGTGCCTAAAAATTGCTTACAGAAAACCCCAAAGAAAATACTCGTAGGGGTGCCGAAAAATAAAAAGGTGGGCTCGTTCGCAGAAAAACAAAAACCACGAGCAAGGGTAAGAAAACCACTAATTCTAAGGCTAAGAAAACCACTAAATCTGCTTAAAACATACCTGTCCAACGAGGCCCTTCACCAGAATAAATTTTCCTCTCCTCTCCTCTCCTCTCCTCTGCAAGGTTGATGCCTCTTCCGAAGTAAAACACTACTAACCTACGAATAGCTATATATCCCACTTAGGTACTAATTTCCTTATCCTTCAACCAATCAATAAGCATGTGAGTGGCTTTCGAGAATGTGGCTTTCAACCAATAAGCACCTTATGTTTAGGGGGGAGGAGCTAGTAGTGGTGCACCCTAAGTTAGGGGCCCACCAAATCAATTTAAATATAATGTGAGATCTTTATTTTTTCATCAGCACATAGTTCAATTTTTTTAAAACTTTTTTTTTTTTAGTATTGAATTGGAGGGAAAGACATATTTTGAATTGATTTAAAATTATAAATTTGAGTTCCACTAAATTTTGATTGGGGCCCATACTTGATCATGAGTGATAATGGTTGAACATGCCAAGCCAACCAACTAATATGGGATTACTGTGTTGATTGAAGAGTGTTTTTTTAAGGTTGTAGATATAATTCTAAGATGTATTAAAGATGCGTATCCAACCTGGGTAGCAAGGCAACAAACATACTTAACTCACATCAATCAACGATTATGTTAGTGGCAAGTCACTTCCATTGCGGTCTCACCCCTACTGGCATAAGGATCACAATATATTGGGGTTTATTTGTTATCGTAGACCATGACAACCAACCAACCTATGCGAGAATGATTTTTTGATTGAATACAAATTTATAGTGGTAGAAGCAATTCTAAGATACATCGAAAAGGCATGTCTGACTCGTGTAGCAAGTTAACAGGCATACTTAACCCACGACCAATCAACCAATATGCTAGTGAGAGGGCAATTCCATTACAGTGTCACCCAATTCAAGAAATGCATGCAAGTTTGAACCTTTGTTTGAGAGAGGCTATACTAAGTGAAAAATTTGTAAATTTATATGTGAAGAAAGCTTAAATCTCCACTTTAGAAAGGTTATAACAAGTCAATATTTTGTATGCTCCTTATCAAACACTTTGGGTTTGGTGTTAACAAGTCAAAAAACTTTTAGTGCCTTACCAAACACCCTGGTTTGATGTTTTGATGTGGATGTAGTTTATATTTACAAGTTAATTGACCTAAGATCAAATCCCAACATGAAATGTCGTGTCTTTTCCAAGCAAGATTAAATATCCACTTGGGAGAGGCTATAACAAGGGAAAAATTGGTTACATGCATTACAAACACCCTTAAAAGTTCGCACAGAAAATACAAGATTTTTTCTCAAAGGGAAATTGAGTTTTGATGGGAACCTTTAACATCATGAATGTTATTTCACTAAGATAAAATTGTGTTGCTTTCAAATTTTCAAAATGTAAGGTTCCAATGCTCTAGTAAACTTTTAGCTATTCCATATAGCAAGTGAGCCAATTTGGGGAATATTGATATAAAGCCCCTCTCTACCCAATCTAAAAAGACATGAGAAATAAGTTAGGAGTGGGCACTGTCGTAAATCGATGCACATAGCATAAAAATTAAAAATTAATGAGTTTGTGAAATAAAATATTATATGATGTCATTTGCACTCAAAATTTTAAATTGCCATATTTTTTGGGATTGGGATCGTTCAATGTTTTGATACAAGATATCTAAAAAATCTCAACTTCCTCTACCTCTTCAAGTTTTTCTGGACCACAAGTATTTTTTATTTGTTATTTCTATGCTTCACCCATCTATCACATGTCATTCCATGTTGCTAACATTTTACAATTATGTATGTACAAATCGAGGAAGAACAAATGTATATCTACTTATTGTATTATTTTGGTTGGGAGCATAAGCACTACATTTTGTTTAAATTTTATTGGTTTCACCACAGTGCAGACATAACTTCATACGTTACTAATTGGGAAAATCCTCTTCTTAAATCCTCTATTGCATAAGAAATTGCAAGGGAACAACTCCAAATTATGTTAGAAAAGTACATCATATGAGAGGAAAATTGACCAATGGCAACTCTACAAAGTTGTTGTAGCCCTCCTTACAAGTGCAAGCATGCACAAAAGGGTGATTTGGAATATCACAAAGATTGTTGGCAAGAAAACTAAGAAAATAGATGACATTGTAATCACACCATCTAACAAGAATTTCCTTACAATTATGCTTTGACAAATGTCCATTCCTTGTTGTAAGGATCTCAATTAGGCACACAACGAGAGCATGTTGAAAAATGTCATGGAGTATGGCTTTATACTTGCCAATGGAATTAGCTTAAACATTTTCAAGGCCATTTCAACAAACCATTTTTATGTATACACTAATCATCACAATCTATGAGACCACATTTATTTGAGGGATTTCTTCGAAAATCTTAAAGCTTTGTCAAGAACATTAGTTTGTGCATATCTTGCAATCATGGTATTCCATAAAACCACATTGTTCAAAGGTATTTTGTTAAACAATTTTGGTGCCTTATACATGCTTCCACATTGTACATACATATATAGGGGCATTTAAGCCCCAATATATAATACTAAACAACAACTATGAAAGATGTGTAGTTATGTTAGGAAGGGGAATTTACATTATATCAGATCTGGTAGTTACAAACATGGAATTTTTGACCAGCATACCACATAAACAACATCTGCGAAAAAACAAAACAAATCCTTCACTTATTAAAGTAAAAATAATAAATATAGTTATAATAAGGATATCATAAGAAAGAAAAACCTGGGTTTGGGAACCAAAGAACCCCTTTAAGGAGGATAATACCAACACAAGCACAAAACTTTGTAAGCACCTTGCATCTTATTAGATTGTGCATTGAAATTTGTAACCACCTAAGGCAGAAGGATGAAATTTGTGACCATCACAACATTCCCACAACTTGAGGGTATCTCGGTACATAAATAAGATTTGCTAGTAGTTGGTGGAAGTGATTTATAGCATAAAAGAAGTTGAACAAATATTGGCACATGACAACACGGAGGAGGTGGTAGTAAAATAAAACCACCAATTAAATTGACGTAGCCATCGATCATTTGTAACCTATCAAATAGACCCTAGAGGGGTAACCACTTGGTTTATTGATGTAGACACCTAATTTCGGTATCTATATCCTCTTCGTCTGCGTGCACATATTTTATTATTCATCCTCCCTATTTAATCAAATGCCCTCTTTAAATTTAATTAATTCATCCTTATTAATTAATTAAATGCACATTGATCCCATCATTATCCAGTCCTCATTAGTTAACATTAATCAATTAAGTTCCATTAATTAATTAATTAATCATTTGATCTTTATTAATTTACATTAATTAATTAATCCCCTTTTACTAATTAATTAATGGGTAACCACATCTACATGCCCTAACCAACTTATATTTTGGAATGCTTTCATTCCAAATATATATCTTATGCATCTCGATGCTTTTTCTAACCTATCCTTATCTCCAACCCACCTACACCTCATCCTAAAACAACCTCTTCCCGCCTAATTGTTTAAAACATTTAGCCAACCCTTAAAACAAATCAAAAATCATGCTAAAAAGAGAAAAATCTTCCTCTTGGGGAAACTTTCCTTGGAATTGGGGGTGACCCACCCTAGTCGTCATCGACCTTATAAAATTGGTTTATTCTTTCCTTTCATCATCAGAAAATCAAGTGCAAAGAACTTTTCTTGCAACCTACAGACAATCTTTTATGCCTGAATGTTCCAAAAGCCATTACAGACCTCCTTACAATGTGCATGCATCAATCGAGATCAGTTTTTTTCTGAGATTGTAACTATTTTACATAACTTTAATCATCTTTATCATATTATCTTGTATTTTTTACATCTAACCTTTTGCAGGTCTAGTTCATCAGCAACAGAACTCACAACTTCATCATCAACTTTATTTTTTTAACTCCATTTGTGCAAGTTGATCATCTCGTTTACCTTCCCTCGACTTCATCAATCCCTATCACAGTCATTGTTGACCCTCACAAATCATCATCGACTCGGCCTCTGTAGCCTTTACTTTTTTGTTTTAGAGCCATTCATGGTCTCTGCATGTGCTTACCTTTCATTCTAGTTTACTAATCCCTCATCCAGATCCTCTGTCACATCAAAATCAACATGTTTACCCTCTGGTCGTCGTCGACCAGGGTCCTGGTTTCAATCCCCAAATTTAATCCTTGTTTCTTATTGTCTCTCTGGTTTTTATTCCTTCATATTTCCTCTCTAGGTTGACTTCAACATTTCCAGACTTTTATAGCTTCCAAATTACACTATAATCACGCACAATCTACATATTTCTCTTATTTTTCTTATCTAACCCCTCGGGCCACCATCGACCTGTCTCTGCACAGTCTGGGTCGTCATCGACCCAGACCAGGTAAATTTTATTTTCAGTTGTTTTAATCATATTTATATCTACATCAATTAACAATGCTTTCATATTCTGTACTTTTTTAGTCTCTACATATTATTAGTATACACTTATTTTACGTCGTTTTTTGGTCTAAAAACGGGGGTTGACGTCCATCAAGGAAGTTAACACTTCTTGGGTCCGCTTTTTCGGGAAACCCCTGCCCAATTTATCTAATCAAAATCTTATTTTTAGTCTATCTTATTCGCATGTCTCGCAACAAGGATCCCTCATTCAACGCCCGTATCAAGCATCAAGCATCTGAGGTAACATAAACCCTCTATCTTTCTAAGTTTCTAATTTCTTTAGTAGCTAGTGCATTAATTTGATTAATGAACGAGAAATTTAGATAACAATTGATTATAATACCTTCATTAAATTTCAACCCAATATTGTATACTTTGGTAAGATGTCAACATTATATGTGTGACAATAATCATTTTCGAAGACTAAGATTCCAAACACTATGTATAAGAAACAAATTCTAAAACAAATAAAATGTTGGATAGTAAATCAAACTTGTATGAATAGAATTTACAAGAATTGAAATACTAAACTAAATTTAAATCTTCCAAAATAATGAATTGAAAGTACACACACGAAATCAAAGAAATACAATGAATTGAAATTGCACATAATTGAAATATATAAATTAAATGAACGCCAAACATAAATAAAACTATCTAATAGATCAGAAATCAAATCATCAAACCCTTACGAGTGGGCCCTACCTCGGTTACACTAGAGCTTGACTTCCCTCCTTATTTAAGACAATTAAATCAAAGTATTGATATTATTTATAATATCCTATAACAGTGAAGAGAATTCCTTTGAATTATCATAAATCAGATTACAATGTTATTTGAATTCATTAATCTCAATTCCATTTTGTCTCTTTTATATTCTACATTACTTTCTACAACCTATAATTACTCTCTAAAATATAGAAGGTAGGGCATTATTTGAAAACCTCCAAATCAAGGGAGTTACAACCGTATATATTTTTTACCCTTAGGATAAAATAAGTTACAATAGAAAACAAATATGGTCGAAAATGGTAGACTAGATCTAACTGTGGCCTCGTATGGTTAAAACCATACAGTTGAAATAAACATGTGGCTGATTTAACAAAAATAGAATTTTTGTAAAACCCTAATATTGCAGAGTAACTAATAGAAACAATGAATTACAGTTGCTAGATACAATTTGACATAAGCAATAAGCTAATGAAATATGAAACCCTAAGTGCAAGAGAGAGAGGGACGAACTTAGCTGATTTGTGCTTGATTCGGGACTGGTGTAGACTAGGAAAATTGTTGAACAGGAAATGAACTATGTTGTAACAGGTCTCCGTAAGTTGGAGCTCATAGATAAGGTCAGCACCAAGGTGCCTGGAATAGGGAAAGGGTGCCAGAGAACTCTACTGGACACTCATGACTGGGTAGATGGTCAGAATCTGATTTTTCCTATGTCACACAAGTGTCGTTTATATTCATTGTTGGTCTCTTGCATGTTGCACCCTGGTCATCGAGTATGTCTGTAACCTGTAAAATAGATGTTCACCCATAGAACCCACAAAACCACAACAAATCTAAAAAATAAATATGCAATATGGGGAGTCAGGTTGACCCCGACGGTCACCTGACTAAGTGGAGTTATGACCGAGCACTACACTACATCTCATACTCCATTTAGTTCTTGTGAGTGTGTGACAAATGTGCCCTAGGAAGCCTTTGTACAAGATGAATTGGATAGTGGGCTAGATTTTATAGATAGATGCAAATGTGTGTATGGAATAAAATGAACTTCCCCTTCCTATGTTATGTATGCAGAAAATGTAGTCCTTTATCCCTTATATGGATGTTAGATGGATGCCTTTGATTGCTTCGGATGCCTTTGGATGCAAGCTTAGGTGATGGACCAATGCTTAGATAACAATTGGTTCTAATACCTTCTTAGATTAAATTTTGAACCTAGGACTATGTAGTTTCTATGATTCTTCTTGGTAAAATAGCAGATCAAACACATAGAAAGATATTCTATTCAGCATATTTGAATTACATACACAGGCTATTAAATAGTCATATACATAGGAAAACTGACTTCCTATACAAATAGGAAAGTGTTACAACAAATCCAAACCTATTTAGTTGTGATTGTTACTCCCATAACAATACACAACTCAACAACAATAATATATTATTGTTTATATAACAATAATATATTAATAACACATTAAACTATATAATAATAATTCACCAGTGTAATTATTATCTTCACACAATGTAAACATTATTATTAATTTCCTAACATTCCCCCCCTTAATGTTTACATGGTACAACATATCTCGTTCGCTGATTGTAGCCTGCCACCTCTGTGTGCTCATAGATCAACTCCGCAAATGTGCAGCATTGGGCTTAAGCACAAAACTCGAAGTATGTGCCAACGCACATTTCTTCCACTGAAGGTTTTCTCCGACTTCGATACCAACAGACCTTACCAATTGGTTTTGCAGGTGTACCAATAACCTTTCACACTTGGTTTTGAAGGATCACCATTAAAATCTTACCATAATTGGCTTTTACAGGTCGCGATCATTACCAAAAACCTTACATCATGATTGCTACCAATACTTTTTGATCAATATTATACAATGTCCCTACAAAAGGGAATCATGTAGGAAATATTGCTTTCAAAACTGAACAATAAAACATAATGGAAATGGAACAATGAGACCATGTTCCCCCCCCTCATTGTGAACATTTCACTTATTCAATCCAAAAAGGAATTTCTGAAACCCTCATACTGCAGACACAACAAACTATGCAATTACAGAAATGAAAGATACAATTTCACACACAGCACTACACTCACCACAACTTCATGCGGCCCCATCGTTGGCAAGACTGATGAGAGGTTGCTGAACTGACCTCCATCCTCCTGTGCCTCCGTCCTCCACTTGTGACATACTGAGACCACTTAGGTGAATAGAAATGTGCTCAGACTATCTTTTCCAAACTTCTCATTTTTCGTAAAAGATGAGTTCTTTGTATTCTTTAGCTGTCAACCTTTTTCTTTTTAGAGATCTAGGTGGTTCAGAATTCTACTGGTCACCTTCATGATCCTTCTTCTAAATTTAGCAATAGCTGAATTTTCTTGATCTTGTACAGTGTTTTATATGTCTCTCTCCATGGTAACTGGTTCCATGTATGAATACATTGTTTTCTTCTTTTACCTTGACCATTGTGAGATAGGTGTTCGGATACAACCGACAAATGCACGACAAATCTGAAAAATAAAAAGTTCCATATTTTCCTAAATCAAGATGCTCTCACGAATCTCAATGTTCACACGGAAAAGAACATAGATCGCTCTGATACCAAATCTTGGTAAAATAGCAGATCAAACTCCATAGAAAGATATTCTATTCAGCATATTTGAATTACATAGGACAGCCCTATGTAATAGCCATATACATAGGATAAACTAGACTTCCTATAAAGATAGGAAATGTGTTATGGAACAAATAAACCTATCCCCTTAGTATGTGATTGTTACTCCCGTAAAAATACACAACTCAACAACAATAATATATTATTGTTTATGGATAACAATAATATATTAATAACACATTGGATGCAACTATATAATAAGTATAATTACCAGCTTGGTAATTATTATCTTATCACAATGTAAACATTATTATTAATTTCCTAACAATTCTCTTGGTTGAATTTCATAATTGAAAATTGGAAGGCCAACTCATAAGAAAATAAGATGACCAAGTGTTAAACAAAAGAAGCAAGTAAGACAGAAAAGGGTCAGAAGTACTAACAGGGGATGAGGACATCTGGGAACTAGCGTCCTGGCTGAGTGCTTGTGTCCAAAGTCATATAAGATAAGAAATTAAAGTCCTGATTCGGTAGTAGGGGGTGTAAGACCAAATAGAGAGAAAGAAAGACAGAAAAGAGGCCAAAGATAGATGTTAATTACTAGTTTTCTCGCTTAGGAATCATGTAAATGTTAGTATGCTTTTAGGACCTAGAAATGTGCCCAAGTGTATGATTTTGTGTCTACATTTGGCCCCTCTTTATGTTATTGAGTGGGTACTCGATAACATAAAGTAGACATAGGATGTGTACCTTTTGTTCCTATAGAATGTGATGGTGATAGCGTGCCGAAGAGATAAGTGAAAGCGTGAAGTGATAAAATGAAGCATGGAAACTAAGCAAGAGGAAGTGACCCTAGGGGTGAAGCATATCCACTGATTTTTACTTGTTGTTGTGCTTGAATTTTTTAACGTAGGGTTGCTTCTTGTTGCATATTAAGGAAGGACCTTCAAAAGAAGAGTGAGAGAGTAGTCAAAGTCATGTATTATGAAAACTCTGCAAAAGTGTGCAAAACTATTTAAAAGTAGTAAAAGGAAAGTGTGCACCTAATGTAAAAGAGTGAAAAGGATAGAAAATGTTGTAGAAGAGAATTTTTTTGGGCGATATCATGCCAAGAGTGAGTTTTTTAGGTGATCTCACGCCAAGAATGAGTTTTTGGGTGATCTCATGCCAAACACAAGTTTTTTGGGTGATCTCACGACATAGAAAAATAGTGTTGGGGAGAGATGTCTAATGATACTCTCCTTCCATGACTGCTTCGCAAATGAACACCACTGCAAATGGTACGTCCCTGATTTATTTCGAATTAGTTCTATATTGTTATGATTGAATTGATTATAGGAGATAGAATGCATTCTTCTACTGGAAGAGTGTGCCCGTAACTAAAAAAATTCTATGAAGACTTATATGAACTATGTTGATCTGAGAAAAAAATTGTATGTGCCCCTAGGACATAGGCACCTAGGGGAGGACATGGGCGCCCAAACATTGTTGTCTGGTGTTGGGCACTGGTGTCTGTGTTGTACTGAGGACCCAAGTCATATTCTGGGCCATTTTGTGATTGAATTTCATCTCTGTTCCTGTATTGTGCAAGCTTGTATTGTAGTTCGGGGCTATTATATGGGGTGACACCCCAAACTGTGGACCCCGTAGCGTCATGGCGGTTATCCAGTTAAAGGGAAATCTGGTTCTCGGTTCGTCGAGTTACCTGGTCGTCACCATTAATAGGATTAATAATTATTATCATTATTAAGTCGTAAAATTATTAAAATAATGTTTATAATACTATTATAACTCATATCGCCGACTTCGATCAGTCGCTTTTGTGTCGAAATTTCACCTCTGATAATGGATTGAGTTTAAGTTATAGTTGATTTATTTATCTACTTCGTGTCGGGTTTTATGATGTTTTTGATTAAAACAAACAAAAAGAAATAGATAAATAAATTTAAAAGGAATTAAAAATAAAATCGAAAAGCTCGTAAAAGGGGCGGATTAGGGAAAAGGGGAGGAATAAAAAAAAAATGAGGCCTGTGATTCTTTTGGGTGAGTTAGGGTTTTGTTTTTTTTGCTATTGGAATGAGCGGCTGGTTTGGGGGCGCAGGGATCTACACACAAAAAAAATGAGTTTGTTGAAACGGACTTGAAAACCTGCAAGCAAATGCTTTGATTCGCGTAAAGCCAAACTCCACAACCGTTCAACATTCTCCTAGGCCGCGCCACACACTCCCGTGTGGGAAAACCAAGCTCATTAGAGAGAGGGAGTTTGCCAGATGTTGTTGCAGGCACCAAAATCTTAGGGGACAGAGTATGGATGCACATCAAAACAAAATGGAGGAGGATTTTTGGTTTGTGTAGTTGCCACGTTGCCAGCATACTCCCAGCTGCACCCAGACCTATGTGGGCTTCTAGTAAATCAAAAAAAAAATAGAGGAACTTGGTCAGATGTTGTAGTCACACATGCCCTAGTAGATACTTATGTAAAAACGTGAAAGCATACGCTTGGCATGTGAGTAGTGCACCTAAATGCCTGAAAGAAATGTGGCTTCTTTGACTGCTACGGCTGTAGGTGATGCACAAAATGGGTCTATTTAAAAAGGCGTGGAACTGTTTGTTTTAATGCCTCAAAGAAATGTTGTCTCATGGAATGCCATGATGGTAGCATATGCACAAAATGGATGTGTAGAAAAGGACTGAGATGTGTTTGGCAGAATGCCTCAAAAGATGTGGTTTTATGGAACATACCCTGACCTTGTAAGCTTCATTTTTGGTTTAATTAGCTTTCAGACATGCAGGTTCAGTGCATGAGGGTTGTAAATACTTCGATGGCATGAGTGCCTCTTGTAGAATCATGCCTAGAATTAATCATCATGTTTGCTGGTTTTTGATGAGCACATGAGAATGTGAAAAATGTGGAGGCATGCTTAAGGCATGTGAAGTGTTTGACTAAATGCCCTAAAAACAATCATGGTCTAATGGTTGCAAGATTTGAGGCTACGCACAAAAGGAGGAAGATCTCATCCTATCCAAACAACAACAATAAGAAACCATTTGATCATGCTCAAAAAGTGGTAGGTCGAGTCCAGAAGGTAGGAGGAATGTGATCAGAGTAGTGGAATGGTTTTCAAGTCTGTATTTATAGATTTTATTGATAGACGTGTATGCAAAAAGGTGGAGCTGAGGACGCTTGTGGATTGGTTGATGAAGTACCCAAGCAAGAGACTGAACCCAAGCTTGCGGCTTCGACCGACTTCGTTCTCCAGGCATGGTTCTTCTTCCCTTACCTCTCATGATTCTCGTGTTTTAGTTCTCTTTTACAACTAAATAGAATTTTAAATTATTATATTTTTAATACAGTTAAATGTCCCTTTAACTCATTGCAAAACAATAAAGTGTCGTGTGGCAACTCTCGAAGTTTTTTTTAAACTCGTCTACTTTAAACCATGATCTATCACCCTCGCTTCGAAATGATCTAGAAAACTCTTACCCTTCTTGATCTCTCCAATGTCATTGTATCGACTAGACGAATTTGACTCTCCATTGATTAAGTTGACCTTCTTCCTGCTTAAAATTGTTAAATTTTGCATTTTTCGGAGACTCACTAAGTACCCTTCGCAACTCTGGGAACGAGATGTGAAGTTTCATTCGTGTACCTTGGTATACGAGGAGTCGCCTTGATTTTTTGTTTGACCCGAAACGATCATATGAAATCCTTTTGATGCTCTTATAGGAGCCCTATTACATCGGTTTACAACAGTAGAGAGTTGTTAAAACTAGAAAGTTGGCTTTCGTTTTGGACCACCTTTTGAAACCCAGAAAGAGAAATCACATTTTGTCTTCGTAAACCTCTAGCGTTTATACTAGACAAATGCATGGAACATTCAGTATAGGAAAGAGCACTTTTCAGGATAGTTTGGCGAAGCCGTTTTGTAGGCCTCCAGTCACAGTTTGACGAGGTCAAACTGGTTCAATTTCGTCTTGTCGCTCCAGAAAACTTGTCGCTGTTTGAACATGGTTTTCTAGTTCTCGGTCTCGTTGACTCTGATGAATTCTCTTTATATAGGGGAACTAGTCGGAGATGTCTCATAGCGTGCTTCTCCATCAAACATTAGTTATGGATGCGGTTTTTTAGGCGCTCGAGCTAACTTTTGTCATTTTTACAACTGGGTGAACTACAACCAGTGGCCCCGGAGAACTAACTGCCAAACACAAACCGTTCGCTCTTTTTCAATTCCGTTAGTTGCTATGAACTCCTGGTATATATGGGGACACATAGAAATTTAGTCGTGGTGTGTGTGTTCATTGGAAGATAACCTTTGGAAGAAATTTCTTAGCCTCTGAGCCGTTTTGTACGTTTTGTAGCTAGTGAGAAAATATAAAAGTAGAAAGCTGCGGACCCTCGTAGGGTTGCCAAATCACCCTGGAAACTTTTAACACACGTAAATAACTGTTTAAAACACTATAATTAAACTTGTTGTGTGTATTAGAACTTTTGACAAAACGATGTTTTCTCTCTCTTCCTTTCTCTTTCTCTCTCCCGGGTTTATAAAATGAAGAAAAATGAAAGGCAATGAATACATGTTTCTAGACTTTTTTTATTTCGATTGCAAATTGTAATTATTGTCAGATGTAAATGGGAAACTGAAAAATGATAATTATGATTGATTAGGGTGGATGCCATGCCAGCGATTTATCACTGATATCTTGCTCACGTGGTTTTTGCAGGTTGAAAGAATGATGACGTAAAGGCGTTGAGTAATTCATTGTTTATTTTTAGTATTATATTGAAAGACTTATTGTTGAAATTGGTAGTATGTAAAAGTCGCTAGATTAATAAATGTTTGAGAAATTTGTATTTTTTTCATGGATGTTATTTTTTATCCCAAAATTTGTTATGGTAAAAGTGGAATTACAAATGTGAAAAGGAATTAAAATTATTACCTTGTAGTGAACTTTCATTGTGCAATTATCGGTTTAATAATTTGGTGTTGCACTTCTTACCTTGAAAATGTAATAAAGGAACCTAACCACAATAGTCAACCTTAGTTCAAAATTTGTATAAAACTAACCTGTCGATGTTAATTCCTTAGCGTAGGAAACTGTGACCTTCAAACGAACCTTTACACTCGTTGGAACATCCTAGTTAGGCAAATAAGATCCCAAAAATGGGTTGAACGTCTTAGTAGGTACGTTTTGTGACATCGACATAAACTAGACATATAGGAGCAACACAGTCAAATAAAGCTCTTGCATCGAATGCATTTCTTATGGGATCTAGATGACATCATGGAGCTAGTGAAATAGTGATTCTATCACTTAAAACTTTGTTAATGAATAGATCCTCTTAGCTATATGTATCGGCCTTAGCTAGTAACAATACAATGCTTTGATCTTTTATGGAGGGTTATAGGGTGGATATGTTTTGAATCTTATTCTAATCTATAATAGACCGTAAAGCCCTAAGTGAAAAATTGGAATTAAACTAAACCCTGGTGGATTAGGATGTTAACTTGTGGGTAGAAAACTATAATTCAACTCCTTGCATACGAAATTGAGTTGAAAGATGTTGTTTCTAGAGAGCCTTAGAAATTGTGGTCTTGTCCCTTAATCCCTCGTTATGTCATTGTATGGCATTAAGGAATAAAGAATATTTCTTATGCGGAATCGTGCAATGCAAAGATATGGGATCTTCGTGAACATAGATCACTTGTGTTCATGTGTAGTTTATAATGCTCCTAACTATGTACTTCCTTAAAATGTCAGACAAGTGTTTTCGTAACTCTTTTGTTTTAAGACAATGCTAAGGATGAGACCATAGTGTGATGTAAGAGCATGTCATATAAGATGAAAACGAGATTGGAGATTAGGATTAAGGTCACTATAGGAGTCCTTATGACTTAATTTAAACATCTTCATGTGTTACAAAGAATATAAATTGCCTTGGTGTGACCAAACTTCGAGAAAACAAAAGATATATAAATATAAATGGAAGTCCATAAGTTATTGAACTTTAACAACCATGGTAGCGAAATAGCTATTCTGTGATTGATGGATGTTCTTGGGAAAAAGCTATCTCGAATCTATGTCTCCCTCAATCCCAAGATTTCATCTTGACGCCACGTTAGGTTCACTTGTGTAGTAAGGTTAAATTTTAAACATTGAATAAGCGTATTGGGAAGCATAATCTTAACATAAGAATGAGAGAATTAGAATTTTATATGAAAATTTGAAATATGGAAAATACTTATATAAGTTATGAAGATTGTCCGAAGGGTAAAGAGCAAAATTAACTGGTTGAACAATAAGTGAATTGTGAAACGAATTTTCAGATCATGTAGGTGGAAAAAGGGAGAAAATTATGCTTACATAATAATGTTATTGGATGTTTAACGTACTCTAGATGTAACCATGGTGATGTTGTGTGTGGGTTGTCAATCCTTAAGTCCCTTTTTTTTGTGGTTGTGTTATTGCTAGTATTCGTTCGTTGGGAAAAGTGTGGCATCGACGTGCCGATGTCGTCTGCATGTGTCTATGTGAGTCGATGACTTATGTGATTGTCTCATGTGTGTCAAGTTCTGTACTTGGAGCCCTTCTTGTGTTGTGTGTAGCGGGTATTGTAAGCCAAAAAAAAAATTATCCTGGTATTTTACTGTTGTATTTGGGTGTGTAAAATGTGGGCACTACAGTGATTGAATTTCATCTTTGTTCCTGTATTGTGCAAGCTTGTACTGTAGTTCGGGGCTATTTTATGGGGTGATTGATTCACCCAATTTATGCCCCCTCGTTTGGGGTACATGGATACCCTACAGGGGGAGGGTATGTGCATGGTAGAAACTAAGGCACATGCAAACAAAGTGGCTAAGAACATGTGTTAGTGAAATCAAAGCAAGTATGCAAGTAGAAGAAAATGTAGCAATCAAGTGTGAAAACAAGATAAACTATGAAAAGTGGTTTTCAGAAATGGGACATCACTCACATTATCACGAGAAAATTAGGGCCGAAGTGGCCAAAAGCATACAATGTGCATACAAGACAAAGGGCATAACCCACAAACAATAGCATATAATGGTAAACAATGTTAAGCAAGAGAGTAACAAACAACCACAATGACATATAGTCCTGCAAAGCAAATGTTGCACATGAAGCACCCGTTAACATGTTAGAAAGATATAAAGTATGCCAAAGTGTGTATAGATCAATAGAAAGCAATGTGCTAGAAAGAAGTAATAAAATAAAGAAATAATAACACATGTGATGTATAAGGGTAGTAAATGTAGATGCCCCTAGGAGCCTCGATGGGAGTGATAAGAGGTACAGTGTTAAGCATAATTGTAACATGTAAAGATCTATAAGAAGTCCACATTCACAACTAAAGACCAAGTGAATACACATGTATATATAGAAAATATATTGACATACGAAGTATCTATCTAACATGGAAAACAAAGTGTATGTGTACGTATAAGAAAGCAAGAGTATGTGCAACCAAGATATGCAAGTGATGTATGAGTGATGTGATGGTATGCAAGATGTGAATGTGATAGGAGCAGCATGCCCCCTAGTGAATGTTTGTGTATGAAATGAGGTTCATTTATAAAAGACCCCTCAACAATCAAGAATGAACCATAGAACAAGAGTGCATCATCAGGAAATGGTTTGATTTAGAGAGATGCTTAAAAAGATATGTCATGAAGCATAAATCACGAAGTGTAGAACGAGGCGAGGTTCATTTCAGATTTAGACCCTCAACAATCGAGTATGAATCATGGAACTAGATTGTGTCATAGGGTAACGACGATACAAGATGCATATCACGTTGTGTAATGATGCTTAGAGATAGGAAGTTTGAAGCACAAAGCGCAATAATAGAAATGATATACACCTGATGATGCTAAGAGGGAGGGAGTAAGCGTGATGCCACCCAAGTGTATGATGTAGAGAAGAATTAAAGAATCAAGTAACATCGTCTAGGAGATCATCATTGTCATGGTCAAAGCCAAACGAAGTTGGATTAGAAACTTGGTAAGCAATAATAAGAGGTTAATCAGATAGAGATCCATAACAACGTAAATTGTACATACTCATAGCATATTCTTCATTAGTGAAAGGTGGTTGTGGATAATTGTGTGCATACCAACATGTGAGATTTCGAGAATAGTTGAGAAACACATCATTACGAATAGAAATACAGCCAAAAATCATAGGAAATATATTATCAGTATGATTAGGATCCAGAGTGCCATCAATGTAGTCAAACAAAGACTTCCCAAGTGTGAGTGGAGAAATGTGTGTAAGGAAGACAAATAGATGGAGTACGCAGAGGCCATACACAACAATAATGTGAACATGTTCGTGATAGAGGTGATGAGAATGAGGTGGAGGGAGGAGATCATCCAGTGTGAATCCAAGCTGAGCCAAACCATCACGCGTGTAAACAGTGTCAGAGGAAGTGGGATCGAATGGAATATGAGGCTAATAAGAGTCACACATGAAAAGAGTGTATGTGAAAGTAGGAGGTGTTGACACATAGTGATATTCAATAATAGGTGGTATGATATCCAATGCATGGAAAAACCCCTAAAAAGGTATCATAGTATTAGTGGAAGGAGGGGGTTTTGTGAATTGATATTCACCAGGGCTAATAGCAAAAGTATCATTGATGTAGGAATTATCTATCTCGATAGGAGTAAAGTTAATATTGTGTAATGTGTCATCATTAAGCTCCACACCATCAAACTCATCATCATAATCATCAGTGTAGACATTGTCATGTTGAATTTTAGTATCAAGGATATTGGTAGTAATAGTGCCATATGTAAGAGCGAGAGGATTCTCGGCAGGCGGAATAGTGGTAGTTATGGGAGTAGACAAGGTAATGAAATGATATTAGCAGTGTGAGTGGGAATGGATGGTATGATTGTAGAAGTGGAAGAAAGTTGTGAAGTACTAGATTGATCAACATCATATGTACTAATATTTCTATATGAAATAAGCTGTGACGGTGGAATAGGCATAGTAGTAACACGGTCTATGTGACAAAACTTGAATGGATCAGGGTTATCAAAAATGGCATGTTTATAGCCAACATGTAATAATTTAATGCACCAATGAACTATAGAAGGGACAATGTGTATTGCATAAATCCATGGTCTACCCAACAAGATATTAAACTGAAATGAGGCATTGATGACAAATAAAACCGTATGAACAATCTTAGGCCCAACTTCTATAAATAATGTGATAATGCCCATGCATGTGCAAGTAGTGGAATCGTAGCCGTGAATGAGAGTAGAGTTTTTAGTAATTAGATTATTAGTAATGCCAATTTAACTAAGAAGGGAGTGAACACATAGATTTATAGCAGATCCATTGTCAATGAGTACATGTTTGATACAGATGGTGCCAATAGTAGCGATAATAAGCAAAGGTGCAACTGGATTGTCAAATATAGATGGAGGTATATCCTCATCACTAAATGATATAAAATGTTGCAGATTTTTGAGAGACCAAATAAGATGTGTGAAGGCCACCAGTGAATTGTTTATTGCAATGTGATAGAATCAAGGACGACCTCTAATGTATAATGATAATTAGATGTACTGTACAAGAGATCATAAAAAGAAATTTTTGCAGGTGTATTCTTGAGTTGCTCAATGATGTCATAACCCTTAAAGGTGGTGGAATAAAGGTCGGTGGGGTTGTAGGAGGACAAGTGCGGCTAGTGCTAACTACATTGATGGTTAGATCAGCCATAGGAGTAGTGAAACATGGAGGATGTTGAGTATGAACTTGCATAAAATCAATAATGGTAGTAACCATGCCAAAAACCTTAGTTGGGGTGAAAAAAGGACAAGAAGATTGATCCATGAATTCAAAAGATGAAGAAATATTTTGATACATGCTCAGAAGGTAGGGTTGGAATTTTCGAGTTCACCAAAATGATTTATCAAAAATAGACTTTTTGTAAAAGCCTAATATTGCAGAATAACTGATAGAAATAATGAAGTACAATTGGTAGATACAATTTAACACAAGCAATAAGCTAATGAAATATGAAACCCTAAGTGCAAAAGAGAGAGAGAAGGAATTAGTTGATTTGCACTTGATCTGGGACTAGTGCAAATTGGGAAAATTGTTTAACAAGAAGTGAATTGTGTCGTAACAAGTCTCTGTAAATTTTAGAGCTCACGGATAAGGCTAGACCAAAGCGCTTGGACTAGGGTGATGGCACTTGGGCACCAGAGACCTCTACTAGGTACCCATGATTGTGCAGATGGTCAATATCTGATTTTTCCTGCATCACACAAGATTAATTGATATTCGATGCTAGTCACATGAATGTTTCACCCTAATCGTCAAGTATACTTGTAACCTGTAAAATAGATGTTCACCTACAAAACCCATAGAAGGTAATCAAAGATAAAAATAAAGATGTAATATGGGGAGTCAGACTAACCCTGAAAGTCATCTGATTGAGTGAACTTACGACAAAGTGATGCACTACATCTCAGACTCCATGTAGTTCTTGTGAGTGTGTGACAATGGTGCCCTAGGAAGCCCTTGTGCAAGATGCACTAGATAGATGTAAATGTGTGTATGAAATAGAAATAACTTCCCCTTCCTATGCAATGTACCTTAAAAATGTAATCCCTTGTACCTTGAATGGATGCTAGATAGATGCCTTTGAGTGCTTTGTATGCGTTTGAATGTAAGCTTAGGTGATAGATAGTATGCTTAGAGCTTGGTCCTCTATTTTGATCACATAGTTATGTATTTATATGATTCCCTTGGTTGAATTTCGTAATTGACGACTGTAAGGCCGACCTATAAGAAAATAATATGCTTAAATGATAAAAGAGACTTAAAAGAAGTGATTAAAATAGAAAAGGGTCGAGGGTGCCCAGAGGGGACGAGGGTGCCTAGGCCTTAGTGTCTAAAGTCATATAAGATAAGTAAGTAAAGTTATGATTGGGTAGTAGGGGGTGTAAGACCAAATAGAGAGAAATAAAGATAGAAAAGAGGCCCAAGATACTTGTCAATCACTAGTTTTCTCACTTAGGAATAATGTAAATGCTAGTATGCTTTTAGGACCTAGAAATGTACCTAAGTGCGTGATTTTGTGTCTATAGTGGAAGTTTAATAGAAACGAAGATATTAATATTTCATCCCTTATTTCAAGGAAGTATTTATGCTAAACTATCATGGAGTTGTTTGAGATAAACTTCCAACTAGCCATAGCAACCACAAATGTGCACCTACAATAATTGTTGTGGGTGGTCATATCCAATTGTTATGGGTGGTTTCCAACAGTTGCTATGGGTGGTCACATCTAGTTGTTATGGGTGAATTTCATCAATTGCTACCAGTGACATATCTTAAAAGGATACTGATAACTATTATATAACATGCACTCTTCCTTCATCATTAGTAACACAAAATCCATAAAATAGTAAATCATGTTATTTTATCTAGAAATTATGTCTTTATACTATACAAATAAATTTATGTAATATATATTTATTATGTCCCAGTATGGAAACATGTGGATTACATGTTATTAAAAATGCATGTAATAGTGGATTATAAGGGGATATATATAATGGATTATAGTAAATTTATCAACCTCATTAGGAGGGGTTGTGTGTAGCTACACATTGGGGATAGTCAATTACACACTACAACATTTTGACTCAAATTATTTACACCCTTATTATATTACATGAGATCTATGAATTAGTGAATTAGGTACACTAAAGGATGTAAGGGGGCTACAAGAGGTTATCTGATTAATTAACTTCCAAAATTAATTGTACAATATGAAAACAACGTATTTAATGTTTAATGATATGTTATAAACTTGAAAACACAAAAAAGATGACTGTACTTAGTTGATTACAGATGATTCTGGGTGGTTTTTGGAAGGTGAATTTTTGAAACATGAGGATCTAAACATGATGATTCTTTGTAATGGGCATTGTGACTAGAAATTGATTTGGGTAAGGTCCATACATTTCTACTAGGACTGTTTGTATAGTATTGAACCTTTTGTATGATCTTGGACCTTCTTGGTTGGACCTTATTGGTTTGTATAGTGTGTACGGAGTGCACATGTCGACAGGGGAGCACAGGGGTTGAAACAAGCGCGTAACCACTTCTCTGGAAGCACACACATTAACTCATATTTTTCAACTGCCAGTCATTTTTACAATGGGGAGCACACTCATTGACAGGGGAGTGCAGGTATTAAAATAGGCGTGCAACTGCTTCTCTGGAAGTGCACACGTTAGCTCATCTTTTTCAACTGTCAGTCATTTTTACAACGGGAAGCGTAGGCGTTGATAGAGGTGCGCAAGTGTTGAAATAGGTGTGCACACACTGAAAGGGGCACACAAATGTGTCTCTATAAATTTTTCTTACAAACTCAAAGTTTTTCCATTTTTGGTTTTTAGGATTTCTATTACTTTTCAGAGGATTTTAGATGCCATTTTTTTCAATTTCATAGATTTAGAGTAAGTTTTCTTATAAAATCACTTAGGGTTTAAAGGAATTAATCTTGTTTCCATGTTTTGTATGAGTTTGGGTTAAGGTGTCTATGCTCTTCTCTTGCACTTCGTGTGATCTAGAGAATCAAAAGCACTCTTAAACCTTCTTTTGCTATCATTAGAGTAAGTAGGAAACATTGTTAATCATCTTTTAGTTTAAATGCTTTTTCACTTGCTAAATAACCAAGGCTAGAATTTGTGTATGCTCTTCCCTTGCACCTAGTGTGATCTTAGGAATCAAAAGAAATTTTAGTCTTTTCATTAAAAAACACTTGGATGAATTGGGAATAAACCCTGTTCTTGCAAATTTTGATGGTAGTTAGTTGATTTACAAGCATTTTTCATGATTATCTTCTTATGATATTGTGAATCTATTTTGAAACTACTAACCATTTTGTGAAGGACCTAACGCTAGTCAAAGAAAGGAGGACCTAAACAATTTTTCTAACTACATGTGTGATTATAGGTTGCCAAAAGGAGTACGAAAAAAACCACATTAAGTCTAAAAGATAAAAAATACACCACAATCATCACATTGTATTTATAGGTTTCGGTTAAGAGCTATGACTCGTCTTCTCAACTAGGACATAACCCCTTTGACATAAGTCTTAAGCTAAAACAATGGGGGTGGTCCTAGGAACCCTAAAGTAGTTCACGTAAGATGAAACCTTGTGAACAAAACAAGAAAGTGCTCCACACTACCGACTTGTCTAGTACGCCTTGGTGAGATTAGCGTCAAAGATATCCGTATCACGACCCCAGTGAAAGTATAACTGAATGCACTTCGATGCTCATTATACTGAAGGGGGTAAAGTAAAGCTGAGATAATCCCAAATTAGTTAGTGCAACTTTTTGGGTAAATTGAGCTCACTCTAGATATCTTGTGACACCTAGAGAGAGAACCACCTAGGAAGATTGTCGGCTTGGAGCCATTGTTTTTGTCTTATATAGTATACTTGAGAGCTCTCACAAAGTGCCAACTTTGTTAGATTCAAACTCTTGTATTTTGAACAAGGGAAAGAATATCTTAAAGTCGAAATTGCGTGACATTTCATGAGGAAATCTACTTAGTGTCATTTTGTCCTAATTTTTCACTTGTCTTAAGACAAGGCGAAACTCTGCCAAAATAACACCAAGTTTATTTCAACACCACTTGATCTATACCCTTGTTTTCTTGTTGCCTATTTTTCGAAAAAAGGAAACAACATATATAGATACCACTAGATATCATGTGTCCACCACTTTTGTATTCTACTTGCGTGACTAGGTTGCAATGCCGGAGTACAAGTGTTGAAAGTGTGCATGGTATGTACTCACGATCTAGTAGGCCCCCTTGTCTCAAAAACCCATATTTGAGACTTATTATCATCATAGTTAGGTGATTTCATCCTTGTCTTCTTTTTTAGTTGATAGGATGCCCACATTGTAGCCATACAATTGGGATATTTACATCTTATTTCCATTGCGAAATTAGGCCTAAATCTCTATATTGTAGAGTTACATTGTTCACATGCATAATAATTTATTGTTATACTTAGGCGTGGTTTTTACATCCTAACTTTTTCTTGAGTTTTTTGAGTGTTGAGGATACATTTTTAGCATCACGATAACATCATTCCGACACTAGAAATTTTGCTTTCCTGAAATCTTAGTTCACGTGTCCAAATAGTATCGTTACGTTGTTCACATTGTTATTGTCCATTTTACGAGACTTGGACTTTGTTAGTGTTTGGAAACCAGTTTTTAGTATATCTTGTTATAAGATCACGTCAACATTCTCTTATCATTTAGGTCTTGTTTGTGGCAAACTCGACCTAACTGGTGATGTTATGTTGTCACTATTTGGTTGCAAACCTATCTAGATGAAATCTTAGAGAATAAACTATTTGGTGTAAACCAAATTTTGAGCGTTGTACGTCATTGTATCATTCTAAGGAAAACTTGTGTCATATATTACCTTGCTAGGGTAGCTTATTCGTTATTATTTAGTTCGTACATTTGTTTTGACCTATCACTTTTGTGGTTATTCTATAGTCACCTTGTTTTAATAACTTAGGGTTGTTACACTACACAAATTTGACTAAGGTCCCTTTTTAATAAACCTTAATGGAAATCTTTCGCGTTATACCTTCTACTCTAAATAATGCCTACTACGAGAATGGGGTCAGGAAAGTTAGAAGCCAATATATTTAGAGGTGACAACCCTCTTTGGAGGATAATCTCATGGTTGACCATAGTGATGGAGAGGAAGAGTCTCCTCACGCAGATGCAGAGCTTCATTCCGCCCATTTTGACAACTACATTTTTCATAACAAACATGAAGTTATTATGTGGGTTATGGAACTAGGAGCCAAATTACCTTGCACAATATACCCTTCTCTTATCATCGATATGGTTTGGGGAGAAGAAGAAGTAAGCCTCCCTTGTCACACTCTTAACGAAAATTTAAATCCAGGTCATGCCTCTAAAATCTACACAGTAGAATAAAGAGGAGATACCATTTGAAAATGATGGAGACTATCATTTGCATCCTATTAAAATTATTTGCAAAGACCATGAAGACCATGTTCATCATGCACAATCTGCTCCTAATGAAGGTCATCATGAAATACCTATTAAAGAGGTTACGTTAGAACAAAATGTCCAAGCCCTCACTCATCAATTGACAAGTTTGGCTTCACATATACAAAAAGAACAACCAAAAGCTTTGAAACAAATTCTACATAAGGCAAAACCTAAAGCTTTGTTTTACTAATTCCCAAAAAACACTCCTTGACGGAAGGCACAAAGAGATCCTTATGAAGAGATTCTCGCAATAAATTGGGGTGGGCATACACCTAGGATTAACCCTTTGTATATACCTATGCCGCCACCCACACAAGATCCACTTTTTAATCAAGAGTGGTCAACAATGAAGAACACCCTTCAAGCATTACAAGAGGGCCAACCTGGTAGCAATAACAAGAAGTATCGGTTCAATGAGTTATGTCCTTACCCATTTGACAAAATTATGCCGCAGGTACCTTTCCCAAGACATTTTGATTTTCCAAAATTTGATAAATATAAGGGAAAAGGTGACCCTTGTGATCATATAAAGGAATTTTATATGACATGTCAAGAAGTGGCATTCAGCAACAATTATTTTATGCATTTGTTTCCATGAAGTTTAGGAGAAACGACGCTAGAATGGTTTGTGCATATCCCTAAGGGATCCATATCAATGTGGCCAAAACTAGCAGAGAGTTTCATACAACACTTCTCTTTCAATATAAAAAATGACATTACCATATTAGATCTCTAGAATTCCAAGTAATGACACAACGAAAACTTCACTGCGTTTTTATAAAGATGGAGAGGGTTAGCTAGTCGCTTTCCTTGCTCCCTACCCGAAAAGCAGCTGATAGGCATATTTGTTCCCAACCTCCATCCAGACATTACATTCCACTTGCAAATGCATTGTGGTAACATGTTCAAAGAGGTAATAGAAAAATGGAGTCAAATTAAAAAGGAATTGTTAGCTAGGGGGACTCTAAAACCTTTCTCCCGCGAACACAACAATTCTAAATCTAACAATAAAACAAATTTTGTTCCTAATAGAAACAAAAATGTCATTAGTGATGGGATATTAGACTCTAAACGGGTGCAAACTATGAAAAACCACACACCTTTGAAACTTGCAAAGGGTAATATACCTACCGAGTATAAATTCCACACTTTTAATCCTCTATCTGAATCCATATCGTATATACTAAAATAGTTAGAGGCCGTAAACATGGTAAAATAACTTGAAATACAACCCTACGGGGACGATACACCTAAACTATCATGGTTTAGGGAGAATGAATTTTGTGAGTTCCACCACGTAAAAGGTCACAAAATAGACAATTGTTTAAGATTAAAACACTATATTCAAGACCTAGTTGACAACGGTGATATTGAAGTAGATTTCGTTGCAACTGTAAAATATCCAAATGAAAAATTACGTATCTTCAAAAAGCCTTTTCCAATCATGATGAAAATAAAAATTTGGATCAGGGACAATCGTCTCGTAATAAGAATGCTAACTATATGTCAAACAAAGACCATTTTGATGCATTGATAGGTTGTGTTGACCCACTCATTGAGAAAATCAATACAATTAGAATCAAGACAAGAGAGTGCACTGTGGAAACACGACGGGCTTGCCTCGTTATAAATTTTGAACCTCCTCCCCCTCCTCCTCAAGAGAGTCACTATGGTGTGTTAGATCAACTTAAAAAAACTATGGCTATGATTTCCATCTTAGACCTTCTAAAGATCTCTAGCATCCTGTCGACACTAAAATTTTCCTCCGTAATTTCTATTTCATTAATGTATGTATTAGGAATAGGATGTTAAGTATAATTAGTAGTAACATCCGATAGAAGATAACGGCACTGCCAGTATGACGCCGCCAATAATGTACAGTACGGTAATAGTCAAAAGTACAATAGGAATGTTGTGGTAAAAAGTAAATATTCATCGTAAGTGGTCGGGTAATGTTAAAATGTCAAAGTTTGGGTAAGTAGAGAAGTAGGGTCTACATGATTAGGAATTAGAAATATTATATTGGTAATAAGGACAAGGAGTGAGGTCATAAATATTTTGTGTATTTTATTTGTAAAAAGTCTAAAAATGTGGAACCCATGTGAAATGATAAGGTTTATCTTATCTTAAAAGATAAGCTTACATGTACAGATAAGAATTAAGGTATGGAATATGATTCGTCAGAGTGGATTTCTTATCCTATCTTAGAGATAAGATGGATAAGCCTGGAAGTTGTATAAATAAAGAGGCCGCCCCCCTCATTTAGCATAGAAGGAAGTAGTGAGAAATATTGTATGAAGTGTGTAAAGGAAGCCATCAGTTTAAAGGTGTGTTGAAGAAGCCATTAAGAGGTGTAATTGTAAAGTTTCTCCCATAGTATCGGTGGAAGGAAAGTGAAGTCAATAACACTTGAAGTACCTCATGGGTGAGATTGTAACAATTTCATGTTAATATTATAATTTACTTTGATATTTCAGATTTGTCATCATTCCGTCTTATCATAGTCGATGGTATTCTTGTGTTATGTTTGTTGTTTTGTTTCCAGATTACATCCACCAAACTAAAGGCTGTGCATTAGTAAATAATCATAGCACGAGGAGTTCCCGGTGAAGAATTATCATAGTGCCGGATTGGTGATGACATTTTGGTTCCGTTGCCGGGACCATTCCTCGTTGGTGGATTTTCTGGAGAGATATTCCCACTTAGTCAAAAATCAACTGGAGGGTAACCTTATTTTTATTGTGCATAATAGTTACCATGGTAAAGTCATTTTTGCCGTGAATAGTAGTTACCATGGTAAAGTCATTTTTGCTGTGAATAGTATTTATCACAGTAAAGTCACTTTTTACCTTGAATAGTATTTACCGCAGTAACTTCACTTTTTACTATGAATAGTGTTTACCATAGTAAAGTCAGTTTTTACCGCAGTAAGTCAAGTTTTACCATAGTTACCATGGTCATTTCTATTTTACTGTAGAAAGGTGTAAAGTCACTTTCTATTACAGTGATTCCAATTATTTGTGTACATAAGTCTGGTTGATTTTACTTGTGGGTTGGTATTTTATGGTGGTTACTTTTGAAAATGGGGAAGATTCTTGTTTTTTCAGCCCAATCTAATGAAGATGCTTCCTCTTTCATTCAAGAGTTTAAACGATCTTGTATTTGTAATGGCCTCATAAGAAGGGAACAATGGACTGAATTTTTTCCTACCTTTTTGGATGGTTCAACACTTAGGTGGTTTGAAACACTAGGTGATAATGTGAAAAATTCATGGGATTTATTAACTGAAAGTTTTCTTAAAGAATTTGGTGAACAACAGAAATATGCAGATCTCATGATCGAGATCAAAAAGCTATCCCAAGGAGAGAAGGAGAAGATAAGGGATTATCATGCTCGTGTTCTAGAGCTAAGGAGGAAGCTCGATGCCTAGATCCGAAAGGAAGGATTAGCGGATGGGTTGATGAATGGCGTGGATAATCTCCTATGTAAGCACTTCATTCTTGGGATGAAACCAGAGATCAGACAACGAGTGAAGTATGACCACCCAGCTACCATTGAACAAGTAAAGGATATTGCAAGAAGGCAAGAAGAAAGCATGGAAGAGGAGCCAAAAGAAATTGTTGCTAAAGTAGAGCCTACACCAACACCTTTGGTCCAGAATCCACAACCACTCCTGGTGAGCACAAATATTTCTCTTAGTACATCTACTGAGTATGAAGATCTGCTAAAAAAGATGGGTCAGTTAACTATTAATCTTCTTCAAGGAAAATAATTTAGTTCTCAGGGAGGAGATAGAGGTCCAAAAAGAAATATTTCTGAAGTTGTATGTTATGGTTGTTATAAAAAGGGTCATTATAAGTATAATTGTCCAGATAGAGCTTCTACATCTGGTAAAGGAGATAATGATAAAGGAAAAGCACCTGTGAATTCTTTTGATGTAGTAGATAAGAGTAGAAATAATGGAGTAGATGTGTTTGTAACAAAAAGAAAGAAAGAAAAAGATAATCAAGATGGAAATGATCCTAAGAAGATGAAAGGAGAAACGAGTAAGAAACATAGGAGAAGAAAGTTGGGTGTGCAGGATTTTCTGATTTCACAGGGGCAAGGACCATACTCCATCTTGGAAGATCTGTCCAAAAGGCCTACAAATATTACATATGGTCAACTCTTGGCTATGTCTTCTGAGAAGAGGCAGGAGCTGCGAAGTGGACTCAATGCTCGACAAAGGAAGGAGGTTGAGGTCCCTGTTTTGGAGGCAGAGGCAAATCCCTATGCTCCACAAGCTGAGGTATTATGTAATGGTATTTCAATTCATGATGTCTTAGTTGATGGAGGTGCTGCAGTTAATGTAATGACCGAGTCTGTAATGAATATGTTGGGTTTAAAAATTGATCGCCCTTCAACACTTATGTTAAAGTCATTAAATAAGGGAAAAACTAAACCAAAAGGTGTAGTTTCAAATGTGGCAATATCTGTTATGGGTGTCATATGTGTGGTAGACTTTCAGGTGATGAAAAATGGTACTGTTGCGTACCCAATGTTGCTAGGAAGACCATGGCTAAGGAGAGTTCATGCAAGAAACTACTGGAATGAAGGTTTCATGACACTTGGACATGGTAGAGAGAGGGTGAAGATAAACGTGATCCCTCGGCATCATAAAGCAGAACCTGTGGATTCAAGTGATGAAACTGATGATTGGACATCCTCTGATTACTCTAGTACCAGTGAAGTGGACACTGAAGATGAAGAAAGTGAGGTTGATGTTTCAGTCATGGATATCCTTCCAGTCACACCAACTCATGACCCTGTAAAATTATCTGAAGAAGAAGTTGATGATCGTCTCCAACAAATAAAGATTGGTGATGCTGTGATGGAGAGTGAGAAGGAATCCTACCTCCAGCTCTTTCGAAGGTACATACACATATTCACTTTTGATTACAAAGAACTCCGTCAAGTAAGTTGGGTAGAACATTCTATTGAGCTGGTAGATGGTGCTAAGCCCATAAAGCAAATGTCATATAGAATGAATCCTAATTTTTCCAAGACTGTAAAAGAAGAAATAGATAAGTTGCTTGATGCAGGATTCATATTTGCTATGGAGAATTCAGAATGGGTTTCTCCCATTGTGATCTCAATAAAAAATAATGGGAAGCTACACATTTGTGTTGACTACAGGAAGCTCAATAAGGCAACAAAGAAGGATCATTACCCTCTTCCATTTTCAGATCAGATCTTGGACGAAGTAGTTGGCCAGGAGTGCTATAATTTTGCTGATGGTTATAACGGCTACAACCAAGTTCGTATAGCAGAGAAAGATCAGCTGAAGACCACGTTCACCACTCCTTGGGGAACGTTTTCTTATAGAGTTATGCCTTTTGGGTTGTGTAATGCCCCAACAACATTCCAACGTTTGATGAATAGGGTGTTCGAACCCTATATTGGGAACTTCATCAGAGTATTTCTGGATGATTTTTGCATCTATGGGAGCAAGTTGGACCACATGCACCAGATGGAGACATCATTTCAAAGGTTAGATGAAGCACAAGCCTCACTAAACCCTACAAAGTGTGTCTTTGGATGTTCTAAAGGTGTTTTGTTAGGGCATGTTGTATCCAGAGATGGTATTGGTACTGATTCTGATAAAGTTTCAAAAATCAAAGATTTACCATTTCCTATGAATAGAAGTAAGTTGAGCTCATTTTTAGGCCATGTGGGTTACTATAGAAGGTTCATTAAGAATTTCTCAAAGATTACACAGCCACTAACCCAGTTCTTGAAGAAGGATGTTACTTATGAACTAGGAAATAAAGCGCATGAAGCTTTTGAACAACTGAAGGAAGCCCTGGTGTCTTCACCTGTTCTAAAGAATCCAGATTGGAGCAAGCCATTCATTGTGTACACTGATGCCTCAAATGCAGCACTAGGAAGTACTATGAGCCAAAAGGATGAAAATGGGAATGAACATCCAATTTACTTTGGGAGCAGACAAATGAGCAGTGCTGAGGTAAATTATATTGTAACTGAAAAAGAGGCTCTAGCAATCATTTTTACTGTAAAGAAGTTTAGGAATTACTTGTTAGGGCAAAAAATTCTAGTTGTAACAGATCATCAGGCTCTAAAAAATATTGCAAAATAAGACTAACCCATCAGGGAGGATAACAAGATGGATAATTTTGCTACAAGAATTTGAATTTGATATTATAGATAGGCCAGGAAAGAAGCATGTCAATGCAGATGCACTCTCTCGAGCCTATGATGGTTTAGGATCATCTTGTGATGATGATGATTTCTCCGATGCAGCATTGTTATCCCTTGACACAATCCCTAGTGAATACATAGATATTTGGAATTATCTGAATGAATTCAAGTTTCTTGATGGTGCTAATGCAAAGACTAAGAGAAAGATTACTCAAGCCAGTCGTCCATATTCTATTCTGCATGGAGTATTATTTCGAATAGGACCTGATGGACAGTACAAGAGGGCAGTTGGACGTGATCAAGGGAAGGAACTGCTAGAAGAATTCCACAATGGTACATGTGGAGGGCACTTCTCTGGAAAACTTACAACAAGAAGGATCTTGGATGCAGGTTATCACTGGCCCACTCTTTTTAAATATTGTTATAATTATTGTAAGACATGTGATATTTTTCAAACACATGGTAACCGTAAGACTTCATCAGCTCCATTATGTCCTATTCTTCCACTTGGTCCCTTTGAAAAGTGGGGAATAGACATTGTAGGTCTACTTCCAACTACCTCATGCCAAAATAAGTATATTGTAGTTGCCACAGATTATTTAACCAAGTGGGTTGAAGCTAGGCCATTGAAAACAACTTCCATGGATGAAGTGGCAAGGTTCATATATGAACGCATTGTCACCAGATTTGGTTGTCCATTAGAAATTGTAATAGATCAAGGAAGCCACTTCATTAATGAGGTGGTAGAAGCCCTAGTCAATAAGTTTTCTATTAAGCACAGGAAGACAAAAACATACAAGCCAAGCACAAATGGACAGGTGGAACGAACAAATTTTGTGTTGTGTCAAATTCTAGCAAAAGATGCAGCCTTGCAGGTACATAAGTGGGATAAGAGGATTCATGCAACATTGTGGGCATATAGGGAAACATCAAAGTCAGCAACAGGATACTCCTCATTTTAGTTGGCTTATGGTTTGATCCAGTTCTTCCTATTGAGTTTGATATTCCCATAGTCAGAGTAATGGAAAATGAAAGAATGGATGAAAGTGATTCAGTAAAAGAAAGGTTGGTACATCTTCATTTGCTAGAGGAAATGAGGGAAATAGCTAAGGATACAAGCGATAAGAAGAAAATGAAGTAGAAGGAATACTTTGATCAAAAGATCCGGTGGTCTCCATTTCATTTGAATGACTTGGTTCTAGTATATGATTCCAGATACAAAAAAAGAAGACAGAGAAAATTTCTTCCAAAATGGATGGGGCCCTACAAAATAGTAGTTGTGCATGAAAATGGTACATACCGAATGGAGGAATTGGATGGCACTCCCATTACGAAATGGGTCAACCACGACAAGTTGAAGATTTTCCAAGCACCAGAATAGTCTACTCCGAGGACGGAGTAGAAGCTAGGAAGGGGGAAGATGTCGACACTAAAATTTTCCTCCGTAATTTCTATTTCATTAATGTATGTATTAGGAATAGGATGTTGTTAAGTATAATTAGTAGTAGCGTCCGATAGAAGATAACGACACTGCCAGTACGACGCCGCCAATAATGTACAGTATGGTAATAGTCAAAAGTACAATAGGAATGTTGTGGTAAAAAGTAAATATTTGTCGTAAGTGGTCGGGTAATGTTAAAATGTCAAAGTTTGGGTAAGTAGAGAAGTAGGGTCTACATGATTAGGAATTAGAAATATTATATTGGTAATAAGGACAAGGAGTGAGGTCATAAATATTTTGTGTATTTTATTTGTAAAAGTCTAAAAATGTGGAACCCATGTGAAATGATAAGGTTTATCTTATCTTAAAAGATAAGCTTACATGTACAGATAAGAGTTAAGGTATGGAATATGATTCATCAGAGTGGATTTCTTATCCTATCTTAGAGATAAGATGGATAAGCCTGGAAGTTGTATAAATAAAGAGGCCGCCCCCCTCATTTAGCATAGAAGGAAGTAGTGAGAAATATTGTATGAAGTGTGTAAAGGAAGCCATCAGTTTAAAGGTGTGTTGAAGAAGCCATTAAGAGGTGTAATTGTAAAGTTTCTCCCATAGTATCGGTGGAAGGAAAGTGAAGTCAATAACACTTGAAGTACCTCATGGGTGAGATTGTAACAATTTCATGTTAATATTATAATTTACTTTGATATTTCAGATTTGTCATCATTCCGTCTTATCATAGTCGATGGTATTCTTGTGTTATGTTTGTTATTTTGTTTCCAGATTACATCCACCAAACTAAAGGCTGTGCATTAGTAAATAATCATAGCACGAGGAGTTCCTGGTGAAGAATTATCATAGTGCCAGATTGGTGATGACAGTCCATAAGGATATACTTTACAAAACCTTACAGGAATCAAGAGTATCCATTGATGTTGACCCAACACATTTGCAAGCCATGGTAGCACAACTTGTTCCTTTAGAACACATAATCTTCAACACTACATAAACCTTAGTTTAAGATCCTTCACATAACCTACCATTGCATATTGAGGTTATCATCAAACATAAGAAGGTTAAGAGAGTGTTTGTGGATGGCGGATCGGGTCTTAACGTATGTACTCTCAAACTAGTCCGCCAACTAGGCTACACAAAAGTTGATCTGGAAACAAAGGTCATCACCATTAAGGCATATGACAATGAAGAATGACAATCAGCTGGAATGATCACTTTCTCATTAGAAGTGGGTCCCATAATACATGATACAAAGTTCCATGTCATGGACCTAGAACTCCCTTACAATATATTTCTTGGTAGCCCATGGATTCACGCCATGCAGGTTGTACCATCAATGTATCATCAATGTTTAAAGTTGTAATATGAGGGAAAAAAACTCACCATATAGGGGGACCCTCAACCTTTTGCTCATTGTAGAGCATTGTCAAGATATTTTCCTACAATCTATGAGTGTCCATGTATGGAGATCGCTATTTCTATCTAATTAGAGGCCCTCGCTTCACGAGTGGATCCAAATACCCTGTATATCAATGAAAATGGTGCTTCCACCTCAGAAACGCCTTTGTCTACATGGGAGATGAAGGTCAAACCAAGTGGCTGTGGAGAGTATGATCTACAACAATCCCTAATGGTTCACAATAGTCCGTTATCAGCCCAAGCGCATGGTAGCTCGTGTTTCAAAGTTCAGAGATCAAGAGAGGCTTGCATTTTCAAGAATTTTACTCCTAACGAAATGCTAGAAGACGAAAGGTTTCTTATGGACATTATATTCCATCCATATGATGATGACATAGCTACATTCTATAAATCACCTAAGTATCCCATTCCTAATCGGATAATGCTTGCCATGGGGTATAAAGGACGCGTTCGCGGCTGCCAAGAACAAGGCTCATTAGAAGCTCTTGCAAGATCTCAACTTATAGTAGGTAAATCACATATAAGAATCCATTTATATGAGTCTCACTCTTCAGATGATGAGTATTCTTCTTCTGAGAGTGAGGATAGTTTTTCTGAAAATGAAAGCAAAACAGATTCCTGATGTAGTCTTTATGAAGACCTTGCCTCTACGAACCTATTCGTCAATATGGCTACCCTTAATATAACCCCTGTTATACCCAACATATCCCCTATAACTCAACCATTAACCGTCACCTACCCATCACTCATGAATTGGGATCAACAACAACACATACCTATTGACATATTTCAAAATGATGAGGCCATTGGTGAGTTCCTGGGAATCAAAGACAACATTCCAAGAAATGATCACAAGAAGGGGTTCTCCATTCAGCTTAACACATGCACATAATTTGGAGAGGAAGTAGAGTTGTGTGAGTATTTAAGTAAAAAAGTGAGTAAGGGAAAAAGTTCCAAAGAAAAGCATTATGGAAATAAAAAGGGGAAGTCCTATAGTGAAAACCTCTTTGAGGCGCTTGTGGACAAACAGGCAGAACAACCTATGGAAAAGATAATGTACCCACTTCAATATGAAGAGATCCCTGAGCCACCTATGATAGAGGAGGATCTCAATCTCCCTCCTGATCCTACACGTGTGGGGGACGAATCAAAGTTATTAGTGGAAGATACAATAGATGTTAATATCGGCACAGAGGAACTACCATAGATAGTTAAGCTGGGAGCTTCCCTCTCAGCCAAAGGACAAAAAACATTCACAAAACTCTTAAGAGAGTATGCAGACATTTTCACTTGGTCTTATGGTGACATGCCAGGACTTGATCCTACACTAGTGGTGCACAATCTTGTGGTATACCCAAATACCAAGCCCATCAAACAAAACCTCCAAAAGATGCATCCTTGCGTCGCCTTACTGGTAAAGGTAGAGCTAGAAAGGTTACTAGAAGTAGGCTTTATTAGACCTATTAACTACTCAGAGTGGATCTCCAATGTGGTCCCAATTCAAAAGAAACCAGTTGGTATTAGAGTGTGTATGGATATCAGGGATATAAAAATATCTTGTCCTAAGGATGATTTTCCTCTTCCAAACATCAACATGATCATCGATTCTACAACAGGCTATGAGAGTCTTTCACTCATGGATGGATTCTCAGGGTACAATTAGATAAAGATTGCAGAAGAATATCAACACAAGATGAATTTCATAACCCCATGGGGGACATTTTGTTACCAAGTCATGCCTTTCAGCCTTAAAAATGTAGGCTCTACATATCAAAGGGAGATGATTGTAATCTTTCATGATATGATAAGTGACATCATAGAAGATTACGTAGATGATATACTGGCTAAATCTAGAACCCGTGAGGAACACCCAAAAATTTTATGGCATATCTTTCAGTGCCTAAGGGATTACAAAGTTTGACTTAGCCCAAAGAAGTGTGTCTTCGGTGTGCTATCTGGGAAATTACTAGAATTCATTGTGTCATTGAGAGGAATATAAGTGGACCTTGCAAAGGTCGTGACTATCATAGAAATACTTCCCCCTAAGAATATTAGATAGCTGCGTAGCCTACAAGGAAAAATTTAGGCCATCAAAAGGTTTATTTCACAGCTAGTAAAAAAGTGTCATACATTTAAACATCTTCTTAAGAAGGATGTTAATTTCAATTGGGGATCAGAACAACAACAAGCATTTTCTTTGCTAAAAGAATACTTGGCCAACCTCCTTGTTCTCATGCCACCCATGACAATAGAACCCTTGTTACTTTATATCTCTGTTACACATTTTGCAATTGGAGCATTATTGGCCCAGTATGACAAAGAACAAAGAGAAAAGGCTACATACTATTAGAGTAGGACATTGGTAGCATATGAGCTAAATTATCCAAAAATTGAAAAAGCTTGTTGTTATGGGAAAATCACAACACCCATGATTGCTCGCAAGTGAATGGTTGAGGCAGTCAGTGTGATTTGACAAACATGGAGTTATCCTAAAGTGTGGGACTTTGCAATCGGGATAACCCTCCGGATGAAGGTTGGTTCCTATTCCTCTATTCTGATGCACACATCCAAATTGTAGAGGATCTACTCTAAAATCTACTCTAACTTGCCAAGAATACAGTGTTAAGAAGATTACGATAAATTAAACCTCAACTAACATAGGTGATGCACCAAAAGGAATGTTGAACACCTGATTTGCAAGGAGATGGAAACCACCATCATATTAAGGAGGATGAAAACACACCACAAATCAATCCACTAATGAGAATCCACTAACCATTAAACACAAACCATTAAACATGTAATACAATAACCATGCATAGGTAACCAAGATTGCAATGAGAGATCAGAAGAAAGCTATGAACACAAGAGAGGGTTGAAATTCATCCACAGACTTATATTATTGCTCCACGGATTTGTTACAGTGCATTACAATGGCCAAGGGGCACAAACTTGCATTACAACTTGAAGGGGAGGTTTGGACTCCATAAATTCACTTACATGTAAGAGAAGAAGGGAGGGTGCAAAGAAAAATTATCCAACATTAGAACAATGCGCCTCATTACAATTTATAGAATTAGATTTACAAAGGAGGAGAGATAAATTGAATCCTGAATTTTCCCCAAAATCCTCCAAAAATCATTGTTTAATTCTGTAATGAGTTCATTTTGATCTTCAAAATATCTCCCTTCATTGATGACCTACCTTGAGCTTCAAGAAATTGACTGTGATTGCACCTCTTGTCTAGTTTAGGCCCTGTAAACTCATGAAAACCCCTACTCCTCACCAAACTTCATTAATGGCCACACTTACCATTTCAGAGGTTTAGAACGCCCGAAATCTAAAATTTGATGATCCCAAACTGTGGATCCTTAAATCACCTTTTCAATGATTGACATTTTGTAAGAAATGGATAAGCACGTTGGAAGATATGCCTATTTTTCCTTGGATGTTGACTAAGATTTTTCACCTTCAACTGCTTCATTCAATGGCGGAATGTGTTTCTTAATTTTGAAGAACTTATTCCCACTTAAATTTTGTATTTGTGTAGAGGACACTGAGAGCTTTCCAAAAAGTCCTTTCTTGTGCAAATCTAAGCTCCCAGTCAAGAGATATGGCCATCTGAAGATTGAGGTGTCATATTGCATTAATTGCGAGTGGTTGGCTCTGTTCCTTCGGACTCCACAATTGCCTCGAAACCTTCGAAGTCTGAAATTTTAGACCTTCAGGGTTTGAAACGTCTGTCTTTTATGCTTTGAAATTCATTAGCACTGTTCATTTGGCTGGGTGTGTTAAACCTCCAAAACTCCAAAACCCCGAAGTCAAAAATTCAGACTTCGGGTTTCAGACCTTGTGCCTTTTGGACCCGTGACACTTTTCATCCCGCTGACCTACCGAAACCTCTAAACCTCCAAAACCCTGAAGTCTGAAATTTGGACTTTGAGTTTCAAACCTTTCTTCTTTTGGGCACGTGACACTATTCATCTCACCGACCTGCCAAGACCTCCGAAATCCCGAATGTCTGAAGTTTGAAATTCAGACTTCGGACTTCGGAACTTTGCGCTTTTTAGACCTTTTGTTGTCTCAATCCCGAAACAAACCTCCAAAATCAGGACCTCCAAAATTCAGAAATCGAGACCTATGAAAGTCCAAAATGCCTGCCACATTGACCCAAAACTCAAGTTGACCCCGAAACACCGAGCCCTTTCAGAATTCAGAGTTTCGGGCTTTCAGACATTTTTTCGTGCTTTTTTGTTTGTTCGGAAAATACCCCCAAACCTCCGAATCTCTAAAGTATAAAATTTGTACTTCAGAGTTCGGACTCTGAAACCCCTGAATCCATGGCACTGTGAAAACCCCCGAGCCTTTCGGACTTCGGAGTTTCGAGGTTTCAAGCCTTTTTCTTGTTTTTTACATGCTTGGCTGCTGAAACTCCAAAATCCAAAACCTTCGAAGTCTGAAAACTTCAGAATTTGAAGTCCCCATTTTTTCACTTAGCTCGACCATGAGCTTCCTTCAAGTTCTTGCCTCTGACATATTTCCATTACTAAGCATACATGTATCCTGTTTGACCAATTTTAAAATGCAAGCTCCCATCATCGAATCCCTCCATTTCCTCTATGTGCAAGGTCGTGTTTGTCCATTTTACCTGAGGGAAAAAATGGATAACACTTTCCTAGTCGTGGTGTTTTCTTTCTAGAAGCTACATCATTTTATGCTTAACAATAAAATAAAGCTTATTTCAAAGGTCAACCCTTTGAAATATTTATTGTCCAAACCAACACTAACCGGAAAGATGGCTAATTAGATCATCTTATTAAGGAGTTTGACATTGAATATGTTCATCAAAAGTCAGTAAAAGGACAGGTGTTAGCAGATCAAATGGTAGAAGCTCGGCTACCAGGTACTGAACCCTTGAGTCTAGAACTACCAGATGCATCCATTATGTACCTTGAAGAATCTACAGTGTGGAAAATGTACTTTAATGGCTTTTTAACCTTTCATGGTTCAGGTTCCGGAGTTGCGCTAATCACTCCCATGGTAGACTTGATTCAACATGAATTTTGAATTAGATTCCCTTGCACAAATAATATACTGGAATATGAAGCTCTCATTACCGGAATGAAGTTGGCCATCAAATGGGATATCAAACAAGTAAAATACATTGGTGATTCAATGCTTATTATCAAACAGGTCACAGATGAATATAAAGTTAAAGATGAAAATTTGCTCCCATTTCAAAGAATTATTGATTCCTTGAAAGAATTTTTTGAGCAAATAACTTTTGAGCAAGTACCAAGAGATCATAACAGAGCAGTAGACGCCATGGCTATGGTAGGATCTATGTTGAGTATTCCACCAGAGAGAAATGATATGTCATTCTTTGTTGAAAATCTAATAACAACGGCATACAACGTACCAAACTCTTATTTAGTGTGTGACATTGTTGGTCCCTTTTCACCATGGTACAATGAAATCTTTAATTATCTCCATGATGGAACCTTCCCTATAAACATTTCCCATCCTGAAAAGTGCAACCTCATCCAATTTATATCCCACTATACCCTACTTGGGGGCACGCTCTTCTGCCGAGGCTACAACGAGAATCCGTTGCGCTGTTTAAATTCTGACGAATCTATCCAAGCAATCAAGGCGGTGCACAAGGGCATTTGTGGAGCTCATACTAGTGGGATTTTCATTCCAAAGAAGATACTCAGAGTAGGTTACTATTGGCCTACCATGAAGCATGACTGTTTTCAGCATGTAAAGAAGTGTGTGGATTGTCAAAAGTATGACAATTTGATACATGCGTCGTCACAATCCTTGCAACCAATGACGACACCCTGGCCATTCTCAAAGTGCGGTCTCGATCTAATAGGTAAACTTAATCCTGTCTCCTCGGATGGCCACAAGTTAATTATAATGGCCACTGAGTACTTTACAAAATGGGTAGAGGTAATTCCTCTTACTTATACAAAAGTTCCCCAAATTTCAAAGTTTATAATGAATCATATCATCTACAGATATGGTATCCCTTCTTCCATTATCACTGATAATGGTAAGTCGTTCAAAAATAAAAATGTGAAAGCACTCTGCAAACGATTTCAAATTTCCCTTAAGTTTTCAACCCCTTATTACCCTCAAGGTAATTAGCAAGTTGAAGCTTCTAACAAAACCTTAATTCACATTATGTAAAAAATGGTGAATACCATAGGCCGTAACTAACATATTCAAATTCACCCTACCCTCTGGGCATTCAGAACTTCTATCTGCACCCCTACAGGTGCAACTCCATATTCTTTAGTATTCATTTCCGAAGCCATCTTTCCTGTAGAGATCGAGATACCTTCTTTGCCTATCAAGCTAAGGGATTACTTGAATGAAGAGGAGGACTATAGAGTAACTCGACTGGTAGAGTTGGAGATATTGGATGAGAAATTCCTTCACACCCTCAATCACCTAAATATGTATCACGATCAAGTATGATGGAGCTACAACAGGGTCATACCTTGTCAGTTCGAGGTAAGAGACATGGTGTTGAAAGAGAATCAGATGAACACCAATAAATACCAAGAAAATAAAAATAAATTTGATCCCAACTGGCTAGGACCATACATTATGGTTTCCAAGTTCAGTTCAGGTGTATATCAGCTGGCCTATTCAGATGGCCAAGAGCTTCGAAAACCCATGAACTCAATGCATCTCAAGTGCTTCTATGCTTAAGTATAGGGTCTCTGCAGAATACCAAGAAAAGTAAAATAAAAAATTATAAAAATAAAAAAAGATAAAGATAAATAAACAGGTACGTCCAATAGTGAAAAACCACGCAATGGTGGAACTTTGGACAAGTCCTTTGGTGAAAACTGGTTTCCGGTGCCAAGGGAGGGTCCATTGTTCACAACCAGTCTAGGCTTAAGGAGTATGAAAACTTTGCTCTAAGTTAATCTTTACCTTCGTCTGAGCCCCTTGTGAGCCTATCCTTCTTTGCTCTGATCTGATTAATCTAAACTTCTAAGTGTGGAGAAGTTAACATTGAATGAACCCATCTCACACTTTGGGAAGCTTCACAACGTCACTTTTGGCATATACCACGTGGCATTCTGCCCTTGTACATCCCATCTAACGCTGGGGGCATCCACGTTTCTTTATTTCCTTGCACGTTTGCTTTGGAAAAATGTTGAGAAAATGTCAAAAACATTTGTAGAACTTTTTAAAATCCCCAAATACAGTATGTCCTTTGAAAAAATCAAAACATTCAAATAAGTTCCTTAGAAAACTCCAAAACAATAGAAAATTGTCTTAGAAGTAAAATAAAAAACAACGAAAAACATCCCAAAACTATCCCATAAAAACAAAGTAGTGGTTTGCTTACTTTTAGTTGTTAGTTTGTAGGGTTTTGGTTGTATTACTTTTTCATATTGTATGCTTTAAATTGGATTCACTTGTTTACTTAGATTGAATATCACTTTAGTCTGTAGTGTATTGTATTGAGTCCATTTTGTAGTGCATACTTGTAAATAAATGTGTTGCTTTGATTAGATTTGTTTAAACTAGTGCTTGGTAATTTTTACTTGTACATTGTGTTATCATTTCATCATCATATCACACATATCCATCACATTTATACATCATATATAAAAAAAATTATAAGCCTACATCACGCATGTATACTAAAAGCTAATCATCAAATACCGTATCACCAATGGGGCAAGAGGGGTTGCGCATGATCACAAATCCATCCCCCCACACCAATATCAAAAATATAAACATGTTGCTCAAAGGTATCTTATCAAACATACACTTATTATATCAAGTAAATATATCTCATAATCTAACAAGGTGATACAAAGCATATACCAGTCAAAATTGTGTAAAAGAAATAAAAAAATAAAAAATTTGATAAAATCGTTATAAATCCAAATTTTTTTTTTGTAAAAATTTAAAATTTTACAAAAATTGGTAAATAACATATACGCAGCTAAAGCCTGTGTCAATTACATCATCCTCAAACATTGAAATATGTCTTACAAAAGCATCTTTCTACGGCTCTTGCTTATTCTAGTCTCAAACGACTTGTGGATCATCGTGATCTACCTCCATTAACAAAATCCTGACTGCATACTACGTCGGTACTATTGTGCAACAGTGAGTTGTCAGAGACTGTGTCGTAGTGCATGAAGGTTTTTCCATAGGACTACTTGTGTCCTCCATTTTTCCCTCGCATGTGTTATTGCTTGGGGCATCATTTTTAACCCTTTTTGTTACAACACGAACATTTGGGAACTGTAGCTTGATAATAAAAACTTGGGTGCAACATGTTATTTTCTTAAATACGTGTGATTATAATGGTTTCTTTGTTAAGTTAGCTGGTTTACTCCCTTGTATTGCACTGCGTAATGTATGTTGTATGGAGCTAAATATCATATTACTTTCTCATATTACATTGCATAATGTATGTTGCATGGAGTTACGCATTTTTAACAGTAAACAATTGTTAGTTATTTAGCTTTTGATGTTATCTTACACTTTTGTTTATTTTAAATAAAGGCTAATGATGTAGACCTAGGGGCAAAATGATATAAACCGGTTGCTTATAGAAAGGCTGGATGCAAAGATTGGGCTTGTCCTATATTCTTCGTTAATCATTTCTTCTCCATTATCATTTATTATCACTACTAATTTTTTTCCTAAATCACCCGGGGCAATAAACAACCACGTTTATCCCTATTTTTCTACCTTCTAAATAACCAAGGGTTTTGCACCCATTCTTACTCATTTTCTTCTATCCATTTCAAATCATATTTTCGATTGTTGATTGACTTCTTCTATCACCCCATCGACACTCGAGGGGGCATCCTTCATTCCTACTAATTTTTCTTCAAAAATCCACCTGTTTATGCTTGTCTATTATGTTTGAAGTGAAGTCACTAACTTCGCCTCAAACAGGGGCAAATGTAGACACCTAAATTCCGCTTTTGCAATCTTATTACCAAAACGCACGCAAATCACTCTCATTCTTGCCAATTCCATTATAATTAGTGATCTTTGCTAATTAACTAACATTTATTACCACCTTAGCTAATTAAAAATGCTTTGTTGATTGAATAACCCCTTTCACATTCAGGATGCCACTTTACGACGAATCGTAAGTCAAAATCCTCTTCAAAATAGACAATTAGCATTTATTAGCTAATTAAGCCTATTTTCCCCTTGATTTGGTGAATATACCCTAGTATTGACTCAAAACCCTCTTCCAACCACTCAAAATCACCCCATTCACCTCTACAGTGTCTCAACAAGCGTCAAAATATTATCCTAGCCTCCTAGTTGACCCTAAGCGGTTAATTAAGGCTTCACACCTCTTAATCACTTGGTAATTCACTAATTGTGATTAACAAGGCCTAATGATGATTAGCAATTCTAATCTAATTTGGGGCTTTTAGTCCCGCATGCACCAAAATACAAGTTTCTCCCAAAAGGAAGAGTAGAGTATGATAGGTGGCCTTCTACTTCTATTCATTGGTGATTCAAATGACATTCCTAGTTTATGTGTTCCCTAAATTTCCTTAAACTAGTTGGATATAAAAGTTCTCATCAAGAGATTTTTGACACATTTTAAACAAGGCAAAACTAAGTTCATTTGAGGAAGATATTGTCCGATGAAGTTTAGCTCCACTAAAAAAAATTAGGCAAAAGTTTACACAATGCTGATCTAGCGGGTTGAGGTCACAAAAAGTGGAAACACGCGGTGACGACAAGTGGTAGATTCTACCCAAGAAAAAGAATAGTTTTAGCCTCCAATATGTGACAGTCGAGGTGGGTCCCACATAATATGTCGGTTGGGGGCCCAATAGCTGGTGGGGTCCACTATATGGAGGGGGACACTGTTGTCATTATTCACTATGTATAGCATGTGATTTGTCTTACTAAGTTTATTGATGTTCATAGTATGGTGCATGTGGGAATGAAGTCCCAAGTGCTTTGTAAATACTCGAACCAACTCGGCAAGCTAACAATTAAGTTGTAAATTGAGCTAAGATTCAAGCTCCTCATTAGTTTATTAGTTACAGTGTCAACTCAGTGACCGAGTGACCTTGTCACAGATATAGTCATTAGCAATTCACATCATAGGTCAAGTTGCATGATGAGATCCCCAAGCTTAACAAAATCCTTGTACACTTCACCGGTTGAGCCTTATCTCAACAAACTTCTAAACATTCCAACCGAGCCCAATTCCTAAGGAACAAATATTAATGCCAATAAACCTCCACGCAAATAATAAGCTTCAATGCAAAATCAACAACCGACAGTCTATGTACCAAGCTCCAAACTCAATGTAAGCCAACCTCCTGAGCCGCATTACAAGGCAAGTTATCTCAGCCAACAAAAAATGAAATCAATGTGTGGCCAAAGCCACGTTTGAACATGGAAAACAAAGTTTATAAAAATACTTGTTTTATCCCTTTCATAGTGCATATGGGATAATATCCCTTGAACAAACGAAAATACAATGTTCCCATGTTAGAGATGGAGGTGGGATTTAAACCCTTCCCTCTTAGGAAAAAGGATATGCACTTGACCAATATACCCGTGGTGTTATAAACACTATAGAATGTGGAAATTTTTATTTGAAGCGGTAATGTTGCAGGATTGTGCTAGGTCATAAAGCCTATTTGGAGAGATTTAGCCCATCTTAATGGAGAGAAGGCCTGCTCATGTGATTTTTTGTAGGGATTATGTAACAGAGACAAAGAAAGGACATATTTGCCCAAGTTGGAGAACTGTTTCCCATTTTGAAGAGAGAAAACCACCTTGGGTAGAGAGAGAAAGTCCATTTCATAGAATGAAGAGAAGGTACTCATACGATTTTTGCAGGAAGTGTAGTTGGAAACTTCCTAGAAGTTGAGAAAGATTTTTTTGTAGGTTCTATTTCCCGTTAATGGATATTTGCTGTAATATTATGTATTTATTTTGCATCATTAATAGGATCGACTCAATGTTATGTGAACCCATAGACATAGTCAGTCATGGATGAGCTATGTTATTAACTTTGGAGTTTCTTATCTTTGATTTTCCTTGAATTATCTGTTATTTTATTCAATTCTAATCTAAATTTTAATTTTTTAATCTAATTTAATGTAATTGCACACTTTATGGGAAATTGGAAAATGAAGAGAATGAATGTGGAATTGGTTGTATGGTAAGAAGTATAAGTTTACACTTCAGTTTCAGAGTTTTTACATGACAATATTAATATAGTACATAATTTGAGAAATTTATTTAAGTATCCATAAAAACGGTTAACTGATTCAATTGCATTTAAACCATTTTCAAATCACTTAGCCACATGGCTGATTCCATGAACAAATTGATACGTTATTTCTTGTTCTACAAATTTTTCTAGAACAAAATTAGGTATCCTATAATGGATGGTGAGAATTCCTTTCACTCTAATCATTGTTCAATCCAAATCGCAACTAAAATATCCCCAAGGACTTAACGAGTTGATTCTCCTCCTGATCACCTTGGGCATTGGAGTATTATATAAATAATTGAAAATAAAAATGTAGTAGTGGTTATAGACCACCTAAATACTTTAAATTTAATTATGCATGTCAATATTACTAAAAACCTTAGAGACTGTGTTTGGGTGTTGAGGTGTCTAACTAGGAACTCCTTGAAACTGTTGCACCATACACATTACACCCAGTAAGTAGGAAATAATGTAGAATTTTCCCCCTTTTATTTAAATTCTAAAATATTATTATAAATGTTTGTAGACACTAGATAGCACACTTTGCGCATAAGGTCCCTTATTCGAAAATACAAAAACATTATAAAACAAAAAAAAAACCCAAAAATCATAAAACCCCACAAAATGGGGATAAAAGATAACTCACCACCCATTTACTAACCCTCGTCTACTCACATTGAATTGTGTCCACCCCACCTACCCATATACATGCCTAATTCACTATGGACCCCATCATTGTACCCACGTGAGTCTCATTCCCCTATGCACTCCAAATCTACAAAAATACCTTCACCCACATCATTTCATCTCTTTAAACACACTTGACATCCCTGACTCTTTTATGCACCAATCCTATACTTGAGTTTTCTTGCTCTCTTGCTCACATATCTCGGTTTCATAGGTCTTGAAGAAGGAAAGGTGAAACACAAGATATATCTTACTTTTGTAACACTATTTTAATGACATTGAAACACATGCGGGAATCACAATTGTGATTAGCTTGCGATCTTTGTGCAATTATCGGTCAAATGTAACTTTGATTGTCCTGCGACTTGAGTCAGGTACACTTTGAATTTCGTTTACTAGTTTTTCATTTTACATCAATAAAAATATTTTATCTCCTTAAAAGGGTTAGGGATATGACCGAGGCAGATCCCTAACCATCAACAACAACTAACATTTTTCAAGTGTGCTTGTGTGCAGGTTTAGATTCAAATATGAAGAGTTTTACCCACTTTATTCAATGAAAGAAACCACACTTGTCTCTCTCTTATCAATGGTAGCATAAGCCCATTCTATTTTAGTAGCATTGATTTGGTTGTTATTATTTGACTAATCCATCTTGCAGGTGATCCAAATCTAGGCACATAATGTTGTAGGATAGAACTTTGGTTAGAGTAGGGATTATGTTGCCATTTATGATCATTTTCAATAAGGGCACCCATATATGATTCACATGTATAATGTATTTTGCACCAAATAGTTGGTTCATTAGAGTCATTCCAAATCTCACTCCCCCTCTGAAAGATCTAATGGAAATTTTGTCAGTGGAGAATTTAGATTTTAAATTGACCTGGTATTCTTCCCACTCCTTAATCGTAACTGTGATTTTATTATTTTAACCCCATTTCTCTATTATTTCTTAATCAAAGTTTTTGATTAATATCGAATGCAAGGAGCTGATAGTAGCTAACGAATTCATCTTCATTGTTATTACCGATTATGTTACCACCTTTAGACACTAATATTCGACCTTTACAATCTATATTTGGGCCTACTATAGCCCAAAGTAAATCAATGCACAACATTACCTTTGGTTTTCCTACTAAATTATGTAGACCAATTTGTTTGATAACAACTAAATAAACCATACAATACACTGTCTTGGTTGGAATCTTCATCGTCGTCCAACAATCGAGCTTCTTAAACCTCTATTTCGAGGGTCGTATAATGGTTTGTACTAATGACATGTTTGTCAAAAATTGTATCTCTAAATATCCGGTTAGAGAATAAGGTATGTAAATGATCCTCCATTGACCACTCAACTTATGAAACATTCAAATGATTGTAATCTTTAAATATCTAAAAAATAGAATGCTTTGTTTTCCCTCATAGTTGCTCAATTTTGAATTTTAAACGCTCTATATTAGCTCAAATACAAGGTGTTTTCTATGAAATATTTGAACTCATTTAAATCTTCCTAATTATTGTTAAAATGGTGGCATATTATTGCATCATTCAACTCTAATCGACCATATACATGTTTTGCATTGATTCTAAGCTACTCATGTCTTTTACAAATGATGTGGCTCTACTTCACTACTTTTCATAATTCTTCATGTATTCCCATAGATTATGTCTATCTATACATTTCTAAATCTCTTTGATGCCATGTGGTAAGATTTAACAAATTTGCATCATGTTTTCTCTATAAGAAAGGTGACAGAATGCATCAAGCCAATGAGAAAGCTTCGTGTGTGTACATTTTTCAGGCTCCTTAATATTGCATAGATCTCTTTGTCAAGTATTCCCAAGTATAAAGTGTGAGATAATGAGGAAGTTACACATCGCCTTAAACATTACAATGTTAGTCTTTAGGTAGTGTAGACACAAAATTATGCACATATAATTATTTTACTAGCCATCAATATGTTGTTATATGCACAAATCTAAAGTAAGAAAAGTATTCACTGGTGACACTGTCCTTCCATTTACGCTCTTCAATTGATTGATTTTGTGAATCTTATCTACATCTCTCATTTCTATGTGTAACTCTGGGTAGGTCACAAGGATCCCTATCTGTCTATCTTTTCACATCTGTCTTTATTTGTCTAAAGACAATAGTGCACACTCTTGACACTAGCGCCCAGGTGCTTGTGTCCATTCTGGGCGATTCTATCCTCTTTATTCTTTTTACACATTTTGACATTTGTGGTCGGCCTTATTAATTTTCTTATCCTTATTTCGTATTCTTAGTCGGTCTTTTGTGTCATTAGTGTCAGAATTCAAACAAGAGATTCATATATATACACAACATACTAACTATTATTCTAGTTGACAATTCAAGAGGGCTATCACATCTACATACTATTGCTATTATCAAAGGGACTACATTTTTGGCTTCATACAATGCATAAAAAGGGGAAGTGTTGAATTCCATACCACACATTTGCATCAAAGATATCTATAACCCGCTATCTTGGCATCATTAGTGTGAGTAAAAACCTAAGGACACTATTTCACACACAATCACATAGAACTACACGGAGTTTGAAATGTAGTAAAGTGTTTGGTACTAATTTTACTCATCGGGTGACCACCGAGGTCAGTTTGACTTCATATATTGCATATTTTATTAAAACCTAATGTGTTTGTGAGATTTTGCAGATAGATAGGTTTTGTTTTTTAGGTTACATGTACCATCGTAACCTTAACAAAAAAATTGGAGCTACAAAGCATATATTGGAGCGAAGACCCTCATACCCAGAAAAAGAGAAAATCTTGATTGTTCAAACAGACACTAGTGCCTAAAATAGAAACTAGCACTCGAGCACTCCTGTCCTCCTATGGAAACTTATGTCTAGCACATTTTAGATTCCCATAGCTCTCTGCAAGCCACTGTGACATCATTTTAAGCCAAATCTAGTAGATACACAGTCCCGACTACCTCAAGGTTACGCATGAATCAACTAAGTCACTTTCTCTCTCTCTCTCTTGCTTAGGTTTTTATATCGTACATGTTCATTGCTTGTGTGTTACTCTATTTTATCACTTGTAAATCATTAATTACAATAGTTACTCTGAAAATAAGATTTAATTCAATTTAGATTAAATCAGGCAGCCTTATTAATTGTTGTTAGTTGCAAGCCAATAAGGAGGCCCCATGTTTTTTTGCAATTGGCATTGTTAGTATTTGTTAAGACTTTGTTAGTTTTTGTCAATGGTTAACTCATAAGAACACTCCAAGCTTGTTTACAATTCATAATGTCATTTCTTGATAATAATTTTTTAGTTTCTATTAGTATCAAACCCATGAGAAATCTCCCAGTGTGTCATAATTCACAAAGTAAGTTTTTTAGAAATATTTTGGAGATGTAGTGATGTGAAAAGTGCCCAAATGAATAGATTCCATCTAATGTATTTTCTTCAGAAAAGTAAAAATTTGTAAGATTTATAAGATACTTGTCTAACTATTTTACGAAAAATGAATAAATAAGCTAGCTCCATGTTGCATCAAAAACCATAGAACTTGTTAGACCCGAGAAACAATTATTGAAGGACATAATAAATTAACAAATACCTACAACATCACTTTGGGAATGCTAAAGCTTGTTAGAATTAGTAAGATAAACCATAATAAACATTGAAAATTTTGGTGATGGTTTGCAAAACGTCATAGACCAAAAATTGGATGTCGCCCTTAAAATTTTAAAGCCTGTGATTTCACTTAAAACTACAATTTTGTTAAGGAAGTTTTGGTCCTAGAAACATAATTTATATAGAAAAATGTGACAAAATTGTAACCATATAACTCACTTATTTTCCACAAGGAAAAATGGTTCTTGAACCTTTTTTTAAATACATCAGAGGGCCCCCATCCTTTCTGAAGAATAGATGAGGATGTGTTGTTCACAATGAATACCCAAGCTAATTGTGAAATAAAGTAAGAGCTCAATATCATCTAAGGTGTGTGAAAACTGTTAAAAATATCTTCTAGTTAAGAATACACACCAAAGGTGACTGTGAATCCATGAACAAAGCTCAAAGTGTGACAAAAAAAAGTGCAAACTATTACAATATTTGAAAATTGCAACCATTTAGAATAAACCATGAAAGCACTTGAAAACATGAGAAAAAGGTTGAATATTTGATCCACTTGCTCAAAAGGAAGTAGTGTTCTCGTATTAGAAACACAAACAACTATCAATATGATAATTACTCTTATAATTTTATCAACATCTAATATCTTTATTATAAGGAGAATTTCCAGTTAGCAACAATTGAATTAAACTTGAGTTATACGGATAAGGAGCTTAAGTTAGAAATCATAATGTGTGTATCATAATGATGGATCATGGAGTGTGATATAAAATCTTGATCTAAATAAAATTACATAATTTTCACTAAAAAATTAATCTTAATCTTAATCCCATGAGTTGTTATGGGTGCTTTTCTTAGGCTATACTAAGACATCTAATATTTTTATCTCTAAAGATTAAAAATATATCTACATGCATTTTTTTCCATCTCTGAATACTAGTATCCTATACGCAATGATTGGTTGGCATGAATAGGGCCAATTGATCCCTCATACATGCCAAACTATCCCATTAGGGTGTGTAGTCACTAAATCAAGCTCTTACTACATACATCTAACCTCTAAATGTTTCATTTATATGAATGACTCCTAAACAAGAGAATTCATCATTAACAACACTTATTTTTCTTTGATATTTTTTTTATCCTTCTTATCTCTGTTACTTGTCTATTATGGATTTACACCTTACAATTTTACTCAATAGACGACATCCTACTCGGATTTGATTCCAATGTTTTATCTTTAAGACACCATGTACAAAATGACCCATTAGGGCTAGGAGTGCCCGGGCGTTACCGTCCCCTCTGAGAACTTTTTTCTTCCCATTTTCTAAATTTTTAGATGTTACATCTTTCATGTCTTTGTTTATTACCTTGGGTCAGACTTTAATTTATTAATAACAAAACTTAAGGAAAGGAATAATATATATATATACATGTATTATTTAACTCCATCAAAGAGGGAAAGAATTCAAGAGTCATATACATCTACAAGGAGAAAATATTTTCTATCCACTACATCAAGGACTACATTTTGGGACTACAAACTTCACTGTACAAGAGGGCCTATTTTAAATTCCATACCACACATTTTTCATAAGGAAAAATTAGTTGTAGTTGATTTAATATAAATGTTAATTAAAATTTAAATTCAAAGTAACATTATTGTAACTATGATATACAAGCGATAAACTACAGTAAGACACAAGTAATAAGCAAGCAATAATATGAAACCCTAAGCAAATGAAAGAGGAGGATGACTTAGCTAATTTTCATGCAATCTGGAGATGATCTAGAATGGATAATTGTTGGAACAGACTAGGAATAATGTTGAGTAGGCTCGGTGAGGATTCTAGAACTCAGAAATATATAGGACAGAAGCATCTGCGGGAAGATAGGAGAATCTGGGAATTAGTGACTGAATTGGGTGTTAGTGTCTGCTTAGATGCTCAAATTCTAGTCTTTTTTGGGCTTTATGGGCTTTTCTTTTGATCTTCTTTTGTCACTTTGGTTTCACTGCGATGTCGTCGGTTGTACTTGTGACTTGCAAAATAGATATCTACCTGCACGTGTCCAAAAACCACATAAAATCTAAGAAAAAAGATGTAGAATGTGGATTCGGGTTGACCCCAATGGTCAACCGAAGAGTGAAATTACAACTGAGTGTTTCACTACATTTCAGAATCCATGTAGTTCTATGTGTATGTGTAGGCAATGATGCTCTTTTGTAAGTTACACAATGATAATATGTTATATCTATAATATGACAAGTATGTAAAATGTGTGTGAAGGAATAAAATGAACTTCCCTTCCTATATTGTGTTTGTAGAGTGATGCATCCCTTGTCCCTTGTATGGATGTGCTAGATGAATGCATTTGAAGTGCTCTTTTGCCTTGATGCAAGCTTAGGTGATTATAGGTAATGATTAGTGTTTGGCCCTTTATTTGAGAGCAATAACTATGTATATATGATTCCCTTGTTTGAATTTTGTAATTGACAACTAAAAGGTCGACCCAAAGTTCTAAAAGGTGACAAAAAAGTAGAAGAAACCTAAAAGAGTCAGAATAAGACAAAGAAGGTCAAAAGCACCTAGAATGGACAACAATACCAGGGTGCTTCTGTCCTAGCTGGGTGCTAGTGTTTGAGGTCATCAAAAGCTAAATTAGTCAAGTGTTGACAAAGATGTAAGGTGTGTAAATATAAAAGGATCCTCAGTTAAGATTAGAAAATAGTAAAGTGAAAGAGATAAAGCAATCAATAGGCCAAAAGAAATTGTCAACCACTAGTTTTCTTGCTTAGGAATCATGTATATATTAGTATGCTTTATGACCTAGAAATGTACCCAAGTGCATAGATTTTGTGTCTAAATTTTTCCCCCACTTTATGATGTTGAGTGAATTTTCGATAGCATAAAGTAAATATAATATGCGTACCTTGTGATCATGTAGAGAAGAGTGTAGCCGATAACATGCTGAGTAGACAAGTGAAGCGTGAAGTGACTGTAATGTGAAGCATGATAATTAGGAAGGGGAGGTAGACCCTAGGGTTGAAGCATATGCATAGTAGTGTGTTGTTGGAACTTGTGCTCACTGATGTGAGTTGCTTCTTGTTGCATATAAGGACAAACTTGTAAAAGAAGAGAAACAAAGTAGTCGAAGTTCTGTATATGAAAAATCAAAGTAACATGTGTATAAGTAAGTAAAAGTGTGTAAAAAGAAAGTGTGCACCTAATGTATAAGAGAGTAAAAGATAGAAAATTGTATTTTTTTCTTAGAGATGCTTTTTGTTTGTGGCCCAAGTATAATTTTGGACCATTATGTGATTATGTTGTTATGTTGATTATGTACTGTTTTACTCTTATCTGTAACTATTTGTTATTAGAAAGGGCAATTTAATCACCCAATAGATGCCCCCCTCATCTAGGGTGCATTTGAAAAGTGTAGGAGGATGCAAACCAAATGAGAGGACCTAAAGCTGATATGCATATATGAGAGTGAATACCTATAGGGGGTAGGGAATGCACATGGTAAAAACCAAGGCGCATGCAAACAAGATGGACTAGTAAACAAGTGTTAGTGTAACAATAACTAACATGCAATATAAGACAATGTAACAAATATAGATGAATACAAGAGGGACCATGAAAAATAGGTTTCATACATGGGGCATCATTTACAATGTCACATGACAATCACAATTGAAGCAACCATAAGTAAACAATGATCAAACAAGACATAAGGCATAGCCCACAAATAATAACAACTAGTAGCAAACAAAAGGTAACAAATAGCCATGATTGTATAGAGTCATGTAAGGAAAATACTACACATGAAGCACCCATTAACATGTTAGAAAGATAAGTAGTATGTTAAAGTGTGTATATAACAGTGAAGAGTAAGTGATAGTGGCTAGAAGTAGTAAGTATTGAAACAATAGGACCTGTGATGTGTAGAATATGAGAGTAGCAAAGGTAGATGCCCCCAAGAGCCTCGGTGGGACTGGTAGAGAATAGTATTGAGCATCATGCATCGTCTAAAGATATGTAAAGGTCTTGCATTTACCTCAAGATACCAAGTGAACGCACATGTTGTAGACACCTGTAATTTGGATTGAATAATTTAAACACTAAATCGTGCTAACTATACCCTTTCCCGCAAATTGATGGCATATCCTCAATAACACACCATTTCTCCTCTATCACCGCTAATCAATTACATTACAACAATTAATTAGCCCTTCCATCGCTCAAAACAACGATTAACGACCTTCTGTTAATTGATCCCCCTTTCTAGCTAGATTAATTAAATATTCTTAATTAGTTAATTATCCCTTCTATTTAATCAATAAATTGTCATTTATTTGATTAAAATCCTCTCATAGCATAGATCAGACTAATATCCTCCTCAAATGCTTCTAAAAGCTACATCACCCCTTTCTATCTAAGTTAATTAATTAATCTTAATTAATTACGACCGCTAGTCTAAGTCAATAAACCTTCATCTATTGGATCAAATTCCTCTATTGCATCACCCAAATTATACTAACTCTCTTCTAACTAGCCTAATAGTCATATCCCCCTATTAATTAATTATCTTTAATTAATTATATGCGCCCCTAATTCCCATAAAGTGCTAACTAAATCACTAACCCACATGTTAATTCACCTAGCTTTGGTTAACTAAACTAAAGTTACTTTTGGGATTTTATCCCACATGTAATAGGATGTAAAGCCTCTTTTACCCACCGTGTTATAAAATGAACCCTCTTCTAACATTTATACTTACACCTTTACAAGCTTATAGCCTAAACTATAGTCATTTCATCTTAGATCAATCTTCCATTAGAGTGGAGCTAAGCATAATTCATTTGCATTCATCCATCCAAACTTTTTGTGAAGAACATGGAATTAATCAAGAAGTCCATGTAGCCATGGATTGATGAAACTCAATCCTTAATCCCCTTGGATCAAGAAACAACTATCAACCCTTTGATAGCTAAGGATATACATAGGTCCATTTCCTTGTTTAGATTTCAAAAGATTAGAGGAATTAATGTTAACATGTTAGTTTGAAGTTCTTTCAAGGTTGTAATGCACAATGTTGAGGTTTATCTCTTCTTTAGCTCTTAGCATGATGGTTCTTGTTTAGTTTAGCTTTGTTTTGAAACTACTATGTGTTAGTTTCATTTCTGTTTGCATAATTAACTAAAACATGAGCACACATGTGTATATAGAAAAAGAAAGATAATGACATACCAAGTATCCAACTAACATAGGAAACAAAGTGTAAGATGTAAGTAATATAACCTAACAAGAGTAAACACAACCAAGATATGAAAATGTTGTGTGAGTGTGATGGTGTGTTGTGATGTGTAAGATATGAAGATGAGGAGATCCACATTGCCCCTAGTGGGTGTGCACGAGACAATGTTCATTTAGGAATGCTCCCTCAACTGTAAATTATGAACCATAGAACAAGAATGCGTCATTGGGTAGTGAACAAAGAAAGAAGTTTATGTGTAATATCGTTTAAGGTAAATGACATTAAGTAGATTCTTGAGTGGTTTTCCAAGAAGAGTGGCAAGATGATATACGCCACACTCTAGCTTGTTAGTTATGACATAAGGCCCGAGCCAATTCGGCTTGAATTTGCATTTTACTTGAGCATTGGTATTATTATTATTTTTATTTTCTTTGAGAACAAAATCCCCAATATTGAACCCACGTGGGCATATTTTGTTATTATAAGCTTGTATGATGTGCACATGATACACTCGAAGATGATCCAAGGTTTGTAGACAACGAGAGTCAATCATTTCAAGTTCATATAATTGATTGTTGTGATACTTTTTATCCTTTAGAATTCCTTTGAGTGACACAATAATGAAGGTATTTCAAGTTCTGAAGGGATAATGGCCTCAATGTCGTAGATGAGTGGAAAATGCCTATCATTGGTGGGAGTATGAATGTTTACGTGGTAAGCCCAAAGAGCATATAAAATTTGATTATGCTAATCACTTCCACTAGTATCAATAATTTTGCGTAATATCTTGATGATGGTCTTATTAGTGGCTTCCATTTGACCATTTCGTTGAGGATAATAAGGGGTGGAAAATGTTTTATTAATTTTGAACTTTGTAAAAAGTCTTTTGACATCCCTGGTTTTGAAAGAAGATCCATTATCAATGATGATGGCTGATGGAATGACATGTAATGATGTGAGTAGTAATGAATTGACAAATGTTAGCACTAGTAGTAGTTTGCAATGACTTTGACCCATCTAGTAGTGGTAATAATAAAATTATGGCCTTCAACTGATTCTGGATTGACTTTACCAATGAAGTCAAAACCCCATAGGGAAAATGACCATGATGAGGAAATAAGTTGGAGTTTATATGTAGGTGAATGATGGAGGTTATTGTGTTTTTGACACTTGTCACATCGTGTGGCGTATTATAAATAATCTTGCTCCATGGTAGGCTAATAATAACCATATTGTAATATTTTTTTGAGACATAGCTTTTCCAGAGAAGTGTTTACATCATAAGTTGTCATGGATCTGGGATATAGCTAAAGAAATATCATCGACACTAAATATAGTAACAAACGACCATCGAATGCCCTCTTGAATAGTCAGGCTCCAATGATTATATACCGTGTGGCTTCCCATTGCAGACAATGAGCTTCATGGGGCTGTAGGTCAATGGGGATGACTTGTCGATATAAGAAATTATAGTTTGGGGTGAACCATTTAGGATTTTCATTGTTACGTGTAACAATGTAGGCTTCAAAACCAGACTATCAATGGATATATGACACAAGTAACGAATTATAAAATTGGCTTGTTCATCATTGATAAGGAATAAGGGAGGTGACACTAGCCATGAAATCCACATGATGATTATCTTTGCTATTGATTGCTGTGATAGAATTGTAGATACCAATTTTTGGTGTAACTCCTCTAGTTCACCCTGCATTCGCTCTCCCTTGTTACACTTACCCTCTCGAATCCCGTTACCACAAAAAATTCTTGCTCAATTAATTAATTTTATAACTTAATTGATCCCCTTTCACATACTTAAACCTCATTATATGCTAAATAATCAAATATGCTAATTAGGTCACACTCATCCACTATTACACCCATTGTACAAATCAAGAACCCCACATATTCCCCACTTAATCAAATTCAATTCAATTAAATCAAATCTAATACCCCACCTAATAATTAATCCACCAAAATGATCAAATTCATGAACCGCACCCATGAAATTAATAATTTTAAAACCCAAATACATCAAAATCCAACATTATATCCAAATATTAAATAGTGTAAAGTAATTCACATGGGATTCAATATTACACCTAAAAATTTCCAATCGTGTCCCCCTTCATATCACATCTTTTCTTTTTTTTCAAATCATGTCCCCACTCCATATCACACATTTTTTTTTTCAAATCACGAGCCCCACAGTTAAATCAACTCCTAATCAGGTCCCATTAATAAGGGTTACTTTTGTAAACCTCGGTTACTCCTTAACCTCAAATTTAACCTATAGTCAAGCTATAAATATAACCCTTTTCCCTCTTAAAAAATACCAACAATATGAAATCTCTTAAACATATTTTAAATCTTGAAGGGTTAAAAATAAGAAGAAAATTCTAAAATAAGTTTGAAGCCATGGAAAACCTCTGACGCTGTAGCTAAGGATCTTATCAAGCTTTCCCACATGCGGTGCTTCATTGCCTATTTTACTGGGCGTATTGTATTTCTCTACCTCTATATGCTATCTATTGTTCATTTTTTATTTCCGTATTTTTGACACGGGGGTTGACATCCTCCAAGGAAGTTTACAACTTCTTGGAACCAACATTCTTCGGGCAACCCCCACATATGTTTATCTAACCACATCTGTTTAAGTTTTTATAGGCATTATCACACATCTCTTGTTGGCACCCACAGATCCATATCCACATCCGAGGTACTAAGCCCTCCATCATTCGATGTTGCTAGTGGCTTCTAATATTGACGCATTCATCCCACGTGAAAATGAAGTTTCTTGTTCAACATTATGGCACGCCCGGTGGGACTAGACCCAAAATATGGTAATTTTTATTACTTTAATTATTTTGCACAGGTGTCATAATTGGATTCATAATTCTTGTCAATTTAGATATATCTTGCGAATATTTCATTTTTTCGACTGACTTGTTTGTAGGGTTTTAGTGTGGTCTCCATCAATTCGATATGTCACTTGTATTTCTTAGTTTATATCCTCCATGAGGTAAATGATTTTCTTGTTTTCAACCGATTTGTTATTCAATTGTTGTTATTATTAAAAAATTAAAATAAAAATAAAATAAAACAATAATTATTATTTTTTAATTATTATCACCTTAAACCACCCCCATCTATCTCTATCCAACTCAACATCCCTTCCTTCCCTAAGCTATTTTCTTCCTCTCATAGTTTCTACCTCCTTGAGCTCCCACATCCCTCCTTTCCATGAGTTACCATCACCCTAACTAAGCTACCATCTCCTTCTCCCTGATTCCATCTCCTTTTAACTCTACTTCACTGCCCACTCCCCATCCGACATTGAGATACACCCTACCCATTTATCTGCCAACTCCTTACACCACTCTACGACTCGACTGCCCTCTCCACCGAGCCACCTCCTTCCTCTCCTTAGCCTATCCCACTTATCTCCCTTTTTCCGAGCCCATCCACTCAGCTCACCACCCCCTTCCCTGAGCTCTTACCCATCTCCCTAATCGATGACTTTGTACGACTCGTCTCCCCTTTCCATCTTCCTCGCCATCTACACTCCTCAAGCCTGTCCCATCTTCTTTCTAACCAACTCCACTCCCTACCTACTACCCAACTCAACTCTCTCCTCGCTACGCAGGCGCTCCCACCAACACGGTGCTCCCACAACTGAGTGACTCTGCTTCACACACCACCCCTTACACGCGTCTCTTTCAACTCTCTAGTTTACGTCAGAGCCCTCACCTATAATGCAGATCCTTAACCCATGAATTATCTCCTTCCCCAAACCACATCTCTCATGCTCCAACCCACACACCCGTTCTCATCGCTCGACCATATTCATCATAGACACGACTCCTATCCTGAATCGGTCCCTATTGACATCACCATCTATGACCTTGTGACTTTGAGCCCCTGGCAATCACTTCCCTAAGAGTCCCTTGCCACGATACCGAGCCCTTGGTTAGTGGTTGTATGCGAACCATCTATAATTTCCTTGCCCATATGCGGATAAAGTCATTAAGGTAGCTCCACTAATGCTATGCACATATCTGTTTGCTGTGATTCTTTACATTGAAAGACATTAATAGTAGCTCATGTGATTTTCATCACACATATTACGTCAAAAACTTTTGAAGAGATGGTCAAGAAAACACACACTTGAAGCAACTTTGCTTCTATTATAGCACCGTCCAAATCTCACATAGCCTCTTCATGATTCGGTGGGGTAGATAATTGCATGAAATGCTTGCACAGTAAGGAGAATTGAAAGCTTAATTTTCCACCTTATAATGCCCTCAACTTCCATCAACTTGCCATCCTGATCTTCCTAATTACACACGTACTGATTATATGTCGTGTCGGGAAAATCCAATCGTAATGCTAATGCATGTTTGTAACTCTTCATGACAGCTTCTACATGAGCATTTTCCTTATAAGATGAGGCGAGGTTTGCATGGGCTTCAACCATTGTAGGCTTGACAGATATAACACATATATAATCTTGAATCGCTTCACTAACAGAACATATATCGTTTAATTTCTTTCCTCTATTTACAAGACCACCATCGACCATAGGATCTATGTGAAGAACTTCATTATAGTGAGCAATAGCTTCTGTATGATGCCCCTATTGTTTATAAATTATTGCTAGATTGTTATAAGGAGTAGAAAACCTTGTAGTTATAATCAATGTTGCTTTGTAGAAGTTGGCATCTACATTGATCATATTCAGTTCCATGTAAATGTTGCAAAAAATAGTAAGAGCATGTGGGTGATTTGCTCGAAGGGTAATAGGTAGTTGCTACATCCACCCTTCCTGCATCTTTAAGAGCATTTCCCAAGTTATTATAAGCCTCGAGGAATGTAATGTCCAACATTATAGCCTGCTTGTCACCAAATCTAGTTGAGATTTTTCATAGTAAACACTTTCCAGATTCCCATAAGCAATTATATAGTCACGATTTAGTTATGTAATCTCATTCAATAGATATGTGTTATTCCATTCCCATCTACTGTTCTATCTGGGATTGCGTGGTGGTATTGAACAAACATTGACATTGAAATTTGACATTGCGTTGATCCACAAGGGAAGATTTTCCAAATCTAATATTAGTTATTTTTCATACTTGGCCCACCATTCCCCTTTCGATGTATCGTATTCCTTAAAGTCCACGTAAGGCCCCACTCACGCATAATGTCTACATTCACATTTTCCTTTCAAATTGACCTTTTCCTCCTTCAATATCCTCATTTTTTTCGTTTCTTTGTAAAAGTCTACCCTCACCCACTTTTCTTCTTGAACTCTTAAAGTCCACATCCGATCATTTAATAGTTTATTTTGTTTGTAGTTATTCTTATTTCTAGTTCACATAAATAAATAAGCAAACACACACATTAATATTTATTGTGGTTCATAGGTTATCTTATCATAATGGAGTTCATTTAATAATTTTGTACCACCTCATCTTTTATAATTCATATCATATGTGTTCATAATTTTATTCAATAGTTTATCTTAAACGTTTATTTCGTAGTTTATAGTCTATCGATTCTATTTCACAATTGAATAAGAACGTTGAAATATGATTTTTTTAGGTAATTATATTAAATTGTTTTTATTATTATTTTTATGATGACACTTTTGTAAACAAAATATTTATGAAATTTATATCATTTTTATCAACTACATCAACTAATTACATTTATTTTCTCTCACAGGTGAAATCTACAAATTCATGACCATCCAATAACGTTGTTAAATACCAATATTAAAAACAAACACGCCACCAATCTCCCTTTACCAACCCCATTCGAAATCGTGAATGGTGGACCTCTAGAGTACCCAGACGTTCTCGGACACTGATTATCTCTGTGACAAATGTCATTATCACGTGCAATCAAATAACGGGGGAAAGCGTTCTCCAGGTTTCCTCGTTTTTCCCTATTTTATCTTTTCTACATTGCAATTGCCTTTTTTGGTTAATTTTCTCATCAAATTTCACATTTCAAAATTGGTCTAAAATGAACCTCATACATCATGCTTGATCAAATAGTTTAACTAGGGGTTTAACCTTTTGCATTCAATTTATCACACACAACCTCGACTCACAAACGAAATCAACACGTCGAAATACTCCTCTCACCTGGTTAGCTGATTGGGAATTGAACACCCAACAAGAAACCATCTCAGACACTTCCCTAGCCAAAACTACCTGAAACCAATCTTAGACTATCGTTCTCTAGGCACCTTTGTTATCCACTTTTTTGTTCACATCCCATAAATTAAACATGATGATAAAAAAAATGTTTCTTTATTTTTTTTGTCAACAAATTACATAAAAAAATGTTTCTCTATTTCACGCCTATTGTCACTCTCTCTCAAATCAAAACAAAACAACAATGTCCTCCATGTTAGGTTGTGGAGCCTATTTTCATGTGTGAAAGTGTTGAAGATTGTACACTAAGAGTACTATACACTTTTCACAGTTGTCTTGCGGAGCCTCGAGCAAGTGTCCGGTGGCGTAGCCCACGACAAATTTTTTTGGCCTCAAAAATCATGCTCGATATTTTGGGAAACATGATCTTCTCATATGAGTAGGATTTTTGAACCATATGTTTATAGGTCAGGTTTTGGCCCATGGTTTTAGTACCCATGGTATTGTAAAAATGCTTAAGCAGTTTCTTATTTATGTGGTTTTGTGCATATGGTAGGGTTGATGTAACATTGCAGATGTGTGTGAATTCGGGTGTGACTTCTATAGAGTTTGTTGAGTACAAATCCAGACAAATTTGGGAATTTTATTGAGATAAGAGGTGGATTGTAATAAAATCTAAGCAAGTGATTCTTGGTGGACGTAGCCCAAATTGGCTGAACCACATTAAATATTGTATCTTTATGTTGTGTTCTTTTTATTTTGTACTTTTATTTTAGATATGTAATAATTTATGCATATTAGATTTCTATGCTTGCAATTTTGTGAGGGATTTTTCTGCATATTTTATCCCTTATTTCCTAACAATTGGTATCAGAGTCTGGTTTTGTTTGCTAAAGTTTTGAATTGTAAGGAAAGTTTTAGCTTGAGTGGGAGCTATAGTAGATTATTGAAAATTAAGGGTTGATAAAATCAACAGGCATATTTTCAGTCTTTGGAAGATGTAGATGAAAGATTACCTTTATTAGAAGGATCTTTATATTTCATTGTTTGAGAAAGTAAACAAACCCTCGAGCATGATGGATGCAAAATGAGATTTGTTGGATAGGAAGGAACTTGGGACAATTCGGATATGTCTTGCATCTTCAATATTATTTAATGTTTCAAAGGAAAAGACTACAAAAGAACTAATGGATGCATTAGGAAAGTTCTACTAACAACCATTTTCCTCTAACAAGATATTTTTAATGAAAAATTTGTTTAATATGAAGATGTCTCAGAATGGTTCAGTAGCATATAATTTAAATGATTTTAATACGGTTGTAAATAAGGTAGCTTTGGTTAATATAGAATTTGATGAAGATGTTAGGGATTTATTAATTTTGTGCTCTTTACCTGAGAGTTGGAATAGGCTAGTAATGGCGGTAAGCAAATTGGTTCCAACTAACTCAAAGTTGAAGTGTGAGGATGTTGTAGGGGTGATTCTAAGTGAGGTAATGTGAAGAAAAATATATGGGGAATCTTTTACTTTAGGGAATTCTTTGACAATAGAAACTAGAGGGAGATAGAAGAATAGAGGAAGCCGTGGAAAATTGAAAGATCAAGCAATGTCAAAATCCAAGACTCAAGATAGTATGTTGGCACTGTGGAAAGTCTGGGCATGCAAAGAAGGACTGTTGGGAACTTCTGGACAAGAAGAAACAACAGGAAGAAAACAATGAGGCAAAATGTGGCGATGGGTGATGTATGTCAGGATGCTTTTGATTCTTTCTTTGCACAATAGTGTACTGAATCTTGGGTCTTAGATTCAGGGGCCTTCTTTCCATGATACTCTACATAGGCATTATTTTTTTTATTATGTTCAAGGAGATTTTGGGCATGTGTTTTATTTTTGATGATGAGACTTGCAGCATAGTTGGAAAAGGTTCTTTTTAGGTTAGGATGCAAAATGGGAATATGTGGTTAATGAAGGATGTCAGAAATGTTCCTACCTTAAGATGAAATTTGATATCAGTGGGGCAATTCAGAAGTGATGGTTGTACTGTGATATTTACAGCTGGACTCTTGGAAGGTTACCAAGGGTGCTCTTTTGGTGATAAGAGGTAAGAAGGTTGGAACCTTGTACTTAACCACTAATAACACTAATTTTGTAATCTTGTGGCTTCAGAAGAAGATATAACATTGTGGCACTATAGGATTGGTCATATGATCCATAAGGGCATTGAGATCATAAATAAGAATTTTCCCAGATATACAGAAATAGGTTTGGAGTTTTGTGAGGAATGCATATATGGGAAACATAAGCAAGTAAGGTTTCTCAAGGTTGGACCTACAAAGAAAGTGATTAAGTTAGAAATGGGAGAAAACTGATGTGGGGAAGTATATCAGCTCATAGTATAATCTAAATAGGAGGTTCAAAAAACTCTATATAAATTGTAATAAATGATTAAAGACAGTAAATAATGGATATATTGTAAATTAGAATCTAAATGTAATGAATTTGACACTTTTGTTAAATGGTAAGCCTTGGTAGAGAAAGTAACAGGATGACTTAAGCTGGTTACAGAATTCTGTCACAGGTTGTCGAAGGTATGAAACTGGAAACTGACTATGTAAATAACCACTTAATGAACCTTGTAAAGGGTAGATTATGGACTACTTGAGAATGACACAAGTACCTGGGAGGGGCACCTAGGAGGGTACTAGGGCACCTTGGGGTTCCCTAGTCTAGATTTTGGGCACTATGAAATTATGATACAAGTTCAAAAACTAGGTTTTGCTAGTGTCAGCAACTGAGGTATACATGTAGGACTCTATCTGTCTTTATGGGCACACTGGATGAGCACTAACTGTGAACTATATAAACAGGACCCATACAAGTGCCTTGGATGGAAGCATATGAGGAGTCATTGGTACTGGTACCCGAACTGTTGATTACTCATTTCTTAGTGGACTTCTGGATGTGAGGTGTTTGCACTACATTATAGACCTTGATGTATTTCTGGACCAAGCTAGTGTGCTAAATGGTTCCCTAGGTGACTCTCATTGGTTATCGGTGGTCATGACTTTGTGTATTTACCAATGCTATGATAGCTATTAAGAACATGTAGAATATAATGTTGCAGTCTAGGGATGTAGATATAATGACATATTCCTGTATGTGAATGGATGTGATGCAAACTTTGCTAACTAGAATGTATGAAAGAACTATGCAGTGGATAGAAGATGGTGCAATGGGTATGTAGACCCTATGAATGGTGTGATGGAACCTAGTGATCAGGAACCCCAAAGACCTACAGTGAGGAGGTCTTCAATATGGTCTTGAAAAGCTTTATATTTATTTCTCCTTCTCAAGTATACTTATTACAATTAATCACCAACAATGCCAAATGACAAAGAGACAAAGGATGAACCAACGACTAGGAAGATGACCTAAAAATGAAGTGAAGGAGGCTAAGCCATAGATCAGGAGCACCTAAGGCTGGGACTCATGGAGTGACCCAGTATAGGTTGGGTTGCCTAGAAGCTAGGGATGGAATTTTAGGGAACTTACAGAACAAGTGGGTAGTATAGAGTAATGGAAAGATGAATAAGGAGGAAAGAAAAGATAAAATAGAAAACAAAGATGGTGGTCAAGGGGTTTGCATAGAATTAAGGTATAGTACTTTGATGACACTTGAGAGCCTTAGTAAATATGTAGCTATAAGACCATGCTGGAATAGTGGTCTAGAAGACTTGCACTTAGAATAGTTAGATGTAAAGACTACATTTTCCCCCACTGGTTATGTTGTTGAGAGAAAAGCTCGGTATACATAAAGTAGTTAGAAGAATCATACCTGGAATCCATGCAAAGTGTAGAAGAGGAGATGCGCCAATGTGACTAGACTCGAATTTAGAGGAGCTGTGGATGGCCTGAAATATAAATCCATGTCAATGGTATAAAAAATAGTGATGAGCTTCATGATGCACCTAAGGTTATGGAGATGCGTGTGTGACCATTGCGTGTATAGTGCAAAGGAAAGTGCATGTAGCGATGCGAAGTTGTCATCATCATTGTGTGCCCCTAATGTTGAGGACTTATTGGTCTCAGGTACGAAGGACCTACAAGGAGAATAAAAGTACTCAAGAAACAGCTAAGTAAATCCTTGTGATGTGAAAAATGTTGGGGGCAGCTAGAAATACATCATATGGTATAGAAAATGGTAAAATATGCTGGAATAGGAATGTAAATGGAAAAATGGAACTTTATGTGCACGTGAGTCCATATCGAGAATGTATTGGAAGGGTGTAGACATGCATATCCTGTAATGTCGCGATCCTTTTTCGGGCAATCTCATGCCATCATTGGCTCCCAAAGAAGTATAATGAAAAAATTTAATGTGTCCTCCAACCTTTAATTTCTTCTTTTGTAATGCTTGAAGAGATCTCATATACTGGTTTTTTGGGTGATCCTATGCCACTGGACGAAGAAGTGTAGAGAGGCCACCCACTATAACCCTTGAGCTTGTAACCACTCCATAGAATTTCTGAAGGACACCATGTATTGTTAAGGCTATTGTGTATAGAGTTAGGTCTGATTTGAACTGACTCGTTGTGTTTGAATTGGTGTGGATACATTGTGTTAGTAGAAAACCCGTGATGATTCCCCCCTCTTTGAAGGTGCATGCGACGACCGTGGAAGGATAATGTGGCCCCAAAAGAGGACCTACCACACTCTGACCTTGTAACCAACTATCCCTTTAGGTGGAAATGGAAAGTGCTTGGTAAGATACTAATGATCTATAGAGATCCAGAAAAACACACCACTTCATCAGCTCCATCAGCACCAAGAAGGAGAAACAAGAAAAGTGAATAAAATGAGGTAAATGAAGGTTTTGGAAGGAACCGCCACTCTGTGTAGAGTGGTGGTTTCAAAACCATCTCCCTCTAAGGGCGGTGGTCCTGAAACCACTGTCTAGCTAGGGCGGAGGTCCTGAGACCGCTAGTCTACTCAGAGTGGTGAACATGCCACTTTCGAACAGAAAAGAAGAATGAAATGTGAATGGATGTGAATTTGAAGCGCCTAGACATGTCTCTTCCCCTTCCATTCTCTTTCACATCCTCCAATGCATGAGAGGACATGAGAAGGCCTATAAATGCATGAAAGGAGTAAGAGAATGATCATTTGAAGATCTAGAGAGATCGATAAGTAGAGTTAAATGAGAGTAGTGAGCAAGATCTTAAGTGTTGGAATGGAATTGTAGGAGCAAGGTGTAGAAACAAAGCAAACAAGTAATTGGAGGGAAGGTTTACATTTTTTCTTCTTTTCATACTTATTGTAATCTATAATTATCTATATTAGACCAATACAAGTGGGAAGAAAGAGCATTTTCCCTTCCCAACTAGTTTTCCTCCATTGGAGGTTTCCAGGATAAAATTGTTGGTGTTAAAGTTTTGAATTATTTCCTTCTCTACAATTTCCTTTATATAGCACTAGATAATCAGTCACGAAGCTCTAATTTTTCATGAAAATTTGTCATTTTCCAAAGTTGAATGTAGAATAACATAATTGTGTGATTCGTAGAGTTCTAAAGTAGAAGTTTATAGATCATTTTGGTATAAAAACTGATTATATATGCAAGACTGTGGTATTCGAATATTTCTTGTGATTTTATATGACAGTGACAAGGTCCAAAGGTGAAGAAGTTTTATCTTGTGAGCCAGATATTTCTACGAAGAAGTGGAAACAGATAATTCGAGCTCAAATGGAGGAAGATAACTTGGTCTATAGAGTCGAGATGCTAGAGACCATGATGGATAGATTGCAAGAAAACAAGAAGAGATTTCAGATCTGTAAAATATGGAATTGGTTTAGAAATATTCCATGGACTCAGTGGTTCGAGCATGTTGGTTTGAAAATCTGTCGCATGGGCAGATTTATGGATAGACGAGCCAATAGTGTGCATGGCATAGCCCCTCTTTGAGTCAGCAAAGTGAAACTGGTTTATTGCTATTCTACCAGAAGGAATCTATTCAAGTCTCACAATATTCTACCTTCGGGGGTTTGGGATCTCATCCCAGTGGAGGTGTTTCCGACTGCGAAAAGAAAGGAAAGAAATAGAGGATGAAGAAATATCAGGTCCGAAGGGAGAAAAGAAATGAATTCCAAAGCAGAAAGGTCAGAGGGTTTATGTTTTGGGATTGGTAGTAAACAGAGCCAAACATACTTGCATAAATGAACAAAGCAATACTGATGAATAAATGACAAAAAAAAGTAGAAGATAGATTCAACAGAATAAACGCACAGATCTAACATAAGGAAGATCAGATGCCCATAACACACAGTATTTAGCACAAATTCTTAATATTTGCATTAATATCTTCTTCTGTTACAAAAATTACAAAGCCTTTTCTTCTCACTTCTATTTTTCATCTAAAAGATATCCATCCACCTGAATACAACAAGTATTCAAGTATATATAGAAGAAGGAGAAGAAGAGAAGGCAAAAGCAAACCAACAACTAATTACAAAAATATCTACAAAATATCTAAAAGTCATTTGTTGACTTTGGACAACTTGGTGGATGACAACATCCCATGGTGCAACATGGATGATGTCATCATTTGTGTCAACATACTATTAGATATTTACAAAAAGAAAGCCAAGAAGAAGAAAGCTATTCATCGTCATCTCGCGGCTGGAAGGGGGTATCCTGCTTCGACTGCTGCTCAGGGAGACGTGATGTGGAACTGAGCATGATATTCCATGAATTTACTGATCATGGGCTGAAGTTGATCCTGAGAAGGATCCTTGTGTGATCGCTGATAGCTTCACAGGTCTCCCACTCATCTCTGAGCTTTTCTGGGAGTTTGGAATAATCATTACCTGCCTCCATCAGGTACCCCATGAAATCACGGCACAGCCAGAAGGTTATTGATGCATTCGGTGTCGAAAGTGACTTCTGGCCCTAGCCCTTGTGAGACGATCTCCTTGAAGATCTGAATAGTTTCATCCACCTTCCTTAAGGCGAAATAAGGAGTAAGCAACCCTGGAGACATTCTGAGAACAATTTGTTCCATTTGATGCATTGCATCCAGGGCTTCCTCCTTAACTTTGTCGATCTTCTCTAGGACGAACTCCATCTAATCAACCCGAGTAATCCAACGCAGAAAGGATTTTGTTGTACCCTGGGGTGACTCCAAAGATGCCAAAATTTACTAGATCATTCGACTGAACAGTCGAGCATTTTCTGAAAGGTCTCGTGTTGCAGCCTGGCATGGTCCAACTCTTCGGAGATAGGTCCTGCAATCACCTGGAGATCTTTGTTCGTTCGATTGATATTCTGATACAAATCGGTGAACTTAGACGATTACCTCCTCACTTGTCTTTGAGGATTTGATCTCTCCAGGTGGAAACTACCATACCTTGTTCACCAATTTTGGCATACTCATTTATCTTATCCTGGCTTAGAGACCTCAGGAGTTTCGGTGGTAGTTGTAGGAGGTGCACTGCCCATTTTCTGCAGGGCGTGGAGAAGATGTTTGTTTTGCTCTTTTAGCAGCCTTTTCTCTTCCTTTGCTTCTTGGAGTTTCTTGCAAAGGGCATCCACCGTAGATAGGGCCTCTCCTTGAAGACTTTCTAAAGACGTTCCCATCGTGACTTGGGTCACTGTATAATCTGTCGGAGACAGATCCTTTTTACCCTTTGAAGGATCAGGGTATGCAATCTCCATCACTCTTTCCCCTGATGCACTCTGAGAGAAGCGGGTTATGGGATTTTTCTTTTTATCCCCCTTTGTTGGGATGATGGAGAAGTCCATCGGTACGATAGGGAATTTCCTCTTTTGCTGGCTTAGGTGCTGGGAGATCCAAGCTGGACTTATGGGAGCGGGACCAGAGGTAGAAGAGGGAGCAGCTGTAGTAGTATGAGGGGAAATGGGTAGAGACACTTGGTGGTGGCATTAAGAGGGAGGCTGAGAAAGTGCTCACAGGAGGAAGGGATACTGCAGGGGAGGAAGACATGGGAATGGAAGGGAGCTGAGAGATGAGAGAAGAAATGGTGGGGGACAGCTCCGTGAGAGAAGAGAAGATGGATGATGAGGAAGGGGGAACAGTAGAAGATGGGGGAGAGGACATGACCAAAGGAATGGTAGCTTGGGTCACGCGAGGAGGAGAAGGAGGAGAGGGAGAAGGGATAGAAGGGACCTCAGTGGTTGTAGTAGTGGCAACACCCTGAGTGGATGTGCCCATTGGAACATCTTCCGCTGCTTCTTTCTCTGGGGATACCAGGCTTACAACCTGTTCTTGTGCAGCGGAAGGAGGACTTTTAGGAGCTTCCTTCTTGAGTGGAGCTTGATTCACCCTCTTTATCCTTTGCCTTTGACCTTTGGCAGATGCTTTGGCCTAACAGGTGCGTTGCCCAATGGGGATGTAGTGAAATCTACTCCGAGGTAGATAAGGCCATTCATTCTACACCAATGTTCTGTTCCTTCGCAATGTTCTCCTTGACCCTTTCCTCAATGGTCTGAGGCACTTTTGTTCTGTCGATCACCGCAGCAAATGGCCAGTTGTCCCCATCTGTGTCAAGATACACTTGATCAACTTCTTGATCAGTAGTTTGATAACCCTTTGGAACAATGGCCACACCATATTGGATAATTTCTGCCAAGGCCAAGCGGGAGTGATCCTTCCTTCTAAGTTCGACCTCATGATACAGGTCGATGTAGATGTCCTCGATCTGTGGAATGTGGATTGGATCAAGTTTTTCCTTGGGAAGGCAATTCCTTGGATCGAAGGTGGGCCTTGCTGGGAAGTTATGCTTTAGATTGAGCAGTTCTAGCTCTGCAAACATTCCTTGGGCCTTGTGGTGAGAGATGACAGGTATACCTGCCCACTGTGAGGGGGAAAGGAGTTCCACCCTTCTTTCTCTTCAGACACTTCTCATGGTAGGTTATGAGCTGTCTGGATAGCTCCAACAGGATCAACTTAGGACCGGTGTATCTCGGCAATTTAGCTGGGCTCCCCCAAGAAGTTAGCTGCCCTGAGATAGGTGAAGGTGGGGAATTGGGTAAATAAGGCCCCCCACTTCTCTGTTGCTGTGACTATGCTCTTGGTCGTTCGACCGTGAGTCATGTTTGGCCTCAAAAGGCAGATGATGAAATAGAAGAAAGCATCATTGATCTTTGGTGAACTGTGGGATGCTATTTTCCAGCTTCAGCTCTGGGTAGTATTCATATATCTTTACTTGGGGCCAAACCCCGCATCGGCATTAGTGCTAGATAATCCCTCTCCGAGGCTACAGCATAGACTACATAGGAGTTCATGTAGAACCTCCCCGTTGTGGTGAGTTGTTGGAGCTGCTCAGATATGGTGCTGCTTATGATCTCCACCCACTCAAAGCGTTGATCTGGCACATTTTTGTTCATAGTTTCTAGGTACCTGAGCATCCATTTGTGAAAGTAATGGGCATCAGAAAGCCCAAAAACTCTACTTAGGAACGTGATTGTGTCACTCAGTTCCTCTGGAGAAGTCACTGCGGTGAATAACCTGTGGCCATCTGGTTATCACCTTTTTGTTCTTTAGGTACACTTCGTTCATCAGTTGCATGCACTTGTCTTCATCGTCCTCCCAGGCTTTGATGCAGTCCTCTTGGCTTACAGCCACAAAGTGTCGGTGGTGAGGGATGCCTAGCATGATTTTGAAGTGTCGGGCAGTGAGGTTGATTATGACCTCGCCCTTTTCATTTTTGACACACCTTGTGTCTTTGTTGTAACAACGGGCCACCACCATCATAAATTTGTTGTTTACTGCATTGACAGGGATCCCCCCAGCAAAATGCAGCCACTGCCCACCAGTTTGTCCATCCAAGGACTTCCTGTGACTCTCCTGAGTTCTGGCCCAGAAATCCTCCATGTCGATATGACCAAGTTTTGAGTTTCTTATGTCCAGGTCACATTTTGCTTGGGACTCGGGCATCCTGACCCTCTGGTATTTATACTTCATCTCTTCTTCTGTAAGCTTAGCCTTACCCTTTGACTTGGTTGGCTTCTTGCTTGATGTAGACATATATGGATCTGAGTTCAGTTGTTGATCTACAAGAAGAAGGAGAGAAGTCCAACGCAAAAGAGCCATATTAGTTGTCAGATCTTCCATTAAAGCACTACAAAATAGAGGAGTTAGAAATTTTAAGGCCTTCTGGGTGCAGGGCATGCAGGAACACTGCAGGCTGCAGAGTTAATAGAATGGCGCACTGAATCAGAGTGTTACAAGGAATAAATCAGCACCAAAGGGCGCAAGGCGCAAGGATTTTTCATATAACATCATTGTTATTGTAAACGGAGGATGTGCACTTGCGCCATTTATGTAGTTTTATACTTGGCGCAAATAATTTTGGTGTTGCATGGGGGCAGGGTGCACCTATGGCGCAAGTATTTTGACATGCAACATGGAAGTTTGGTGCACCAAAGGCGTGCAGGTTTATTACGTGTAGCACTAACTTTAGGTGCGCACAAGGGGACTTTGGCGCGCGCAGGGGAAAGCTTGCATGGCACATATTGTTTGTAAGCGGGGATGCACCCTTGCGCCAGGTTTGAGGATTTACTTGGTTTACTTATGGCGCAGGTAGCTTATGTGTTGCAATCAAGGTCGAAGTGCGCCATCTTGGCGTGACTGTGCTTCCTGTAGCAAGGGTGGCGATTGCGCCAAGGGTAAAAATGGTAGCTCGGAAACAATTTTTCAATTTTTCTTTCTCTCTGATAGATTTTTGATCCTTTAGGCTTAACTTCCACATTGATTCAAATGGTGAAGGGGGAAAAGCAAAGAGGTTTTGGATTTTTTTTCTAGGCAGAGCCCTCTTGGCCAGCAGATCTAGAAAGAGGAGGAAAACAATTTGGGGAGAAAGATTGCAAGAACAATCAGCAAAAAGGGGGGTTTTATGGATTCACAGATCCATGTCTCCTACCACACAAACAATCAAAACAAAACATAAGAGGAGTAAAAACCACCTACCCGGAATATATATAATGTGAGAGACGAAACAGGGTCCACGAACGCGATACGAGGAGGACGGGCGTGCTTTCAGGTGCAGAGGAATAAAGTTATCACGTGTTTTGAATTGTGAAAGTGATAGGTTAGGTGTGCCTATATATAGGCAAAGGTGCAATAAATGCACCAACCACTTTTTCAAGAGGCACACCAAAACATGTGTTGACACGTAAAACGGTGCACCCTTTGTCGCAGGATAAACGTGTTGTCAACACAGGAAATATTTTTGCGCCTTTGGCACAAATTTACTGACTGTCAACACTTCATTCCTTGCGCCCTTTGGCACACCAAAACATGTGGCGCAACAATTTAGTTGTTAACATGAAGGCGCATGCACCTTGGTGCACGCAAGAAAGGTGCATCACAGGAAGGCGCAACAATTGATGTGTCAACACTTCAAACTGTGCGCCAAAGGAAATGAAGGGGGCACAAATTTACTCCATGTTACACATATAAAAGGTGCACCCAGCCAAAAAGGGACCAAAATGGCTAAGTTCAGAGAACTAGATTTCCCAGAAAGGGATTTTGTAACATTCCGAACGCAGAGGGGTCCCTGACGAGGGACCAGGACAAAATTTTTGGTATGGTTACCTATAAAATTGCTCTCGTCAATTTTACAGGATAATAGCTGGCTCTTTCTGGGGACTATCTTTGAGTGAAACTCAAGGGTAGAGAACCTTAGATCAACATGTGCCTATCCATTGGGTAACAGGGTCAAAAAACAAGGGCGACCGACGAAAAGACGAAACACACGACGAAAGCAAACACACAACAAAAGCAAACTATACAAAGAAGAGAGCAAGCTCTACTTCCTGAATATTTTGAGGTGCTGCCTGCTATAGGGAAGCGGGAGATCAGTTCCGTCTAGATACGAGAGATAGAAGCTATTCTCTCCGTTGAGTTGTTTGATCTTGAAAGACCCTCTCCATAGAGAATCAAATTTCCCGTGCATGCCCTTTGGCTCTCTCCATTTGTCCCATAAGAGGACGAGATCTCCCACTTGGAAATCTCTTTGCTTAGCCTTTTTATCGAACAATTTCTTAACTTGATTCTGATGTTCGGTGATCCTGTCGACCACTCTTATTCTTTTCTCTTCAAGCTCTGATAGATACATGATCCTCTTTTTAAGGGAATTTTTGAAAGTCTCATCTTCGATTGCTCGTGCCAAGTGCAAAGCAGGGAGTTCTATAGAAATGGGAAGCTCGGCGTCAGTCCCATATAACACTTGAAAATGTGACATACCGAGAGACCTCTTGGGAGTAATGCGGTCCGCCCACAAAGCGTTGTACAATGACTTGTGCCACATCCACAGAATCTCATCAACTAGCTTCTGTATGATGGCCACTAAGTTTTTATTACTGGATTCTACCTGACCATTTCCCTGGGGGGTAGTAATCCGAGGCATGTGGGCCAAGGTTATCCCATGTTCATAGAAAAAACCAACAACTTCTCGTGAGGAGAAGTTGGAAGCATTATCAGCAACAATCTTGTTTGGAATGCCAAACCTGACAATGATATTCTCTTTGATGAAACTGCAAACAACCTCGGAAGTGGCATGCTTGACAGGTATGGCCTCTACCCATTTGGTGAAGTAATCTGTTGCTATCAAGACATAACTATGTCTGGCACTCGATTGGGGATGGAGTGCTCCGATAAAGTTGATTCCCCACTGTCTGAATGGTTCATCAATAATGACCGGCCTGAGGGGAAAAGCAGCCAATTTTGGCTTGCCGACAAATTGTTGGCAGAGCTCACACTTTGCTACCCAGGTGGCTGTATCTTGGAACAGCGTCAGCCAATAGTACCTGGCCCGGATGATCTTGTGTGCCATCATAGAAGAGGAGAAGTGACCACCACAAGCCGAATCATGAAAACTCTCCAGTAGCTTTATCTACTGTGGCTTGTCAACACATGGCAAGAAGATGTCATCTATTCCACGTTTGTATAAACAGTCATCCCAGATGACATATCTGGCCTCTCTGAGCTTTATAGCATGTTTCTCCTTTGAAGTTAGATGAGTTGGGCACTCACCGTAAGTGATAAAGAAAGCGATATCGCAATACCATTCGTCACTGGTGGCGACAAATAGAACCATGGGTAGAGAATCAGCTTTCTCCAGCTGGCTTTGTGCTCCCTTGGTGCAATCATCCTTTTCCTCAGGGTCTTCTGAATCCTGGTTTTCAGCCATAAGCTGACATAGGCCCTTGCCCCTTACCAACTTGGTTGGTTTTATATCTAGATCATACTCTTGGACTTTTGCAATCCAATTTCCTCGCAAACTCCCTAACTCCTGTTGAGTTAGGATTGACTTGAATGTTGTGTCAGGGACCAGTACCGACGTTGTGTGAGAATTTAGAATGTAATACCTGAAGTTCTTGACTGCTTTGACCAGTAGGCGAAGGCATGCTTTTCCAAATGAGACATCTTTAATTCGTGAGGCTTGAGAGGAGAGCTCATGAATGCAATCGGGGATTCAACATCTTCAGAATTCTTTTGCATTAAGATAGCTGATACAGTATGCTCGGATGCATAGCTATACATGATAAAATCTTTGGAGAAATTGGGACATACCAGGACTGGTGCGTGAGCGATGGAGGCTTTTATATCTTCGAATGACTTCTTTCCTTCTTCGCTCCACCGGAAAGTTGGTGATCCTTTCATCATGTTTGATATGTGGCGAGTCTTTTTAGCAAAGTCGGGAACAAAGCACCTGAGAAAATTCACTTTTCTGAAGAAAGAGTGAACGCCGGTTTTGCTTGTGGGTAAAGTAAGGCTCTGAATAGCCTTAACCCTTTTGGCATCTATCTTCGTCCCTTTCTTGCTTACAATGTGTCCCAACAACTTTCCCTCTGTGACTCCGAAAACAGACTTTTTCAGATTTAGGGAGATTCCATGTTCCCGGCATCTAATCAATACTTGCTCCAAATGATCGCAATGATCATTCCACTATTTAGAGAACACAGTTAAGTCATCCAAGTAGACCATGATGAATTTTCCCATCATTCCTTTGAATGCAAAGTCCATGGCCCACTGAAAAGTGGCGCCGGCATTGGTCAGACCAAAAGGCATCCTGCTATAAGTGAATGTACCCCAAGGGGTAGTGAATGCTATTTTGAATTGGTCTTCTAGCGAGACTTCGATCTGATTGTAGCCTGAAAAACCATCAAGCATGGACAACATTTCTGATCCAGTCACTACTTACAGAACCTGATCCATTATGGGAAGGGGGTAGTTTTCCTTTAAGGAGGCTTGATTCAAGTTATGAAAATCTATGCATATGTGTATCTCACCATTCTTCTTGTGTACTGGTACAATGTTTGCCACCCAGGTACTGTGATGGATAGGAAAAATGATCCTTGTGTCTAGCATTTTCTGAATTTCAGCCTGGATAGTACCTGAGATCTTAGGATTATAATGTCTCTGATTTCTGGCGAAAGGGTTTGACACCCTCTTTTAACGGGATGTCATGTTGGACATCCTTTGGCTTGAAAGACTTTAGATCGGCATAGGACCATGCCAATACATCCATGTATTTCTTCAACAATTTGACGAATTTCCACTTCTCTTTGGGTGTGCAACATTTTCCAATGTTCACAAACTACAGATGTTCTACCGAACCTAGATTGACCGGTTCGGTTTCTGGGGAGGAGTTAGGATCATCTCGCCTTTTCTTCTTGACAAAACGATCGTGCCTATCGAACAACCGCTCTAGGGACACCAGGCCTTTCGGAATTTTATTTCCTTTGAGCTGACATATGCCATCGTTTCCTTCGGATTCCCTGTTCTGATCAGTAACAGACTCACAGTCATGCGGAAGTGGATCCTTCAAAATGAAGCTCACTAAAATTTTCCGCCTTTTCAAGAAAGGTAATGAGTTGATTGTCATCGTTGAATACCTGCTAGTGCTAAGAATTTTCTGGCACGCTTGGGCGGAAAACCACCTCAATGGTATATGTGTCTATTTTCAAACCTAGGTGAGGGAGCATGAGGGATGCTGAGACGGCTAATGAGTCGGCCATGTCATTCTGAGCTCTCGGAATGGCTTTTATTGAAAAAGTGTCAAACTCCTCGATGTTGTCCCATACCACATTGCGGTAATGTCTGAGCCTTTCATTCTTCACTTGGTATATCCTTTTAACTTGATTTACGACCAGCTCTGCATCACCCTGTACTTTCAGATTCTTGATTCCTCTTTCCCTTGTGGCTTACATGCCAAGTAGCAAAGATTCATACTCAGCAGTATTATTCGTATTGAAAAACTGCAACTTGAAGGAGAGAGGGATAATCTCCTCCTCGGGAGATATTAGCACGGCTCCAGCGCCGCATCCACTAGTCACGCAACTGCCATCAAACTGTAATGTCCAGATCTTGTTAAGATCCTCTGCTTGGACGAGGACATCCATTTTGTCAGACTTAGTAGACAAGAAATAGTTTCCCATCCCTGATGATTCGAAGAGAATTTGGGCTTTGGGGTCATCGGAGTTAGTAACCAGGTACTTCTTTTGTGATTCCGGCTCCAACGTTTGCATTATACCTTTGACGGGAATCCTTGCCTTAGACTAGTCCATATGAATCTCTCCACCAACCTCACTGCAAAATCTCCTTCCTAATAGAATTTCGTATGCTTGCTGGAATATTGGCAACAAGGACGGTCATCTTTACTCTTTTCTCTGGGAACGCTGCAAATGCAAACTGCGCATCTTTGATTTGACCGATCAACGGAACCTGCTTGGTTTCCAAGGAATAACATCTGCCAAAAGGCTTGGTAAGGGTGAGGCCCAAGGCATGGGTGACTTTTGCTGGCATGACGTTATCGAAAGCCCCAGAATCAATTATGCAGTTGCTTAGTTTGTGGCCATTGATTAGGAGGGAGAGGTAGAAAGGTTCTATCTTTCCTGACACAGATGTCGAGGCAATGTTTATGCGAGATGCAGAAGGAGTAGAAAGGATTCCTTTCGGGGAAACCTGAGTAGTTATGACAGCTTGGCTTTGGATGTATTCGGTCAACCTTACAAGCTGCTCAGGATTTGACTGAAGATACTCAGCTTCAGACATTTGGATCTTGGTCTTTTTAGCGTGATCAATTATGTCAAATGCGGCCAAGGGTTGCGTTGATGAAGGAATGAGTCCCTCATTTCGCGATGGTAGGGTAGGATTACCGGTCTTGATAGGAACATGAGAGGACTGATTCAGAGGGGAGACAAGGGGAAAAAGATCTTTTTGAAAAATATTTAATAACAGGTTGAGCCGGAAGGGGACTACCTCATTTAGCGATGGTTGGGAGGCATGTGTGACACGACCTTCTCTTTCTGCATATTGGTAGCCACTTCTGCTTATTTTCCTTGTGAGCGGGTAAAAACAACATATGACTGCCCGCTTGCATATCCTTGGGTACCCTCTTCTTCGTCAGATTCTTCCTCATCAAATTCCATATACCCGATAGTAGAGTCGCCAGTCGGTTCACCGACATCTTGATCATCTTCACTTGGTGATGAAGGTTCTTCATAATTTTGCTCCTCTTCTTCGATTTTGGCTAAAGCATTGACCGGAGGGGCCTCAAGCGCCAACCGTGGAGCAGCTGCAGGTAGGCGCGGCCTTTGTGAAATGTTGTTAGAAGTAAAATTCCTCCGTGGGATATCCCGGTATGAAGAGCCGGGAGAAGACTGAGCTAGCTGCTTTTTTAATGCAAGCAAGTCATTTGCCATCTTTTGGAATGCCGGATTGGATAAAGTGGCGGGAGAAGGAGCTGAAATCTTTAGGCTTGGATGGCTCTCACTTTAATTCACCAGATATTAGCAAGTTATCTTCAATCCGTATGGCAGCAGCTTGGGCGAGAACCAAAGTAGTGACCTATTCTTGTAAGAGTAAGAAACTTACTTTTGAGCTCATGGCGTTCACGAAGAAACATTTCTGATTTTCTGGCGTTGGCAGCATGGTAGGTGGAACTCGGTTGATTAGTGAATTGAAATGGGTGATGAAATCACGCATGGTTTCATTGACCTCCTTCTTCAGGTGAGTGATCTTGGATAGTAACGTGAAAGCATCCTCTGAAGGCTTATATCTTTCTTCGAATGCAGTTCGCAAGGTGGCCCAACTGGTAATAGATCCGGCCGACAAATGCTGAAACCATTCTGCTGCAGGTCCTTGCAAGGTCTCTAGAAAGAGGTGAACTGACACATCTTCATGGGTCACATCTAGGATACTGCATGACATGATGAATGCGGATATGTGTGAATCCGTGCTTTGGTTCCCGCTCCGATCAAATTTAGGAAAATTCTTCTGGTTTCCATGAGGGAGCGCATGAATGGGGTGTGGCAAAGCGAGTGGGCCCATAGCATTTCCCCATGGCACTGCCATTTGGATGGCTGGAAAAAGGACGCGAGCTGGAAGCATAGTTCCACTGAGCAGCAAGGCGCTACAAAGAGATGAGGATATTCCTTGTGAGAGATGCTTCCTTCGTGGAGGTGAGACACTTCTGGATGACCGGTTAGCTGAACTTAGTGATGGGAAGCGTGCCGGTGTAACACTGAAGTTGTGCCTTTGAAGTAGATCAAAAGTGGGATCAATTACTCCACGAGCTCTCTTGCTACGAGTGAATGGTTCACCCGCCAATGTACCTTCCAAATCTGCGATATTTTGGAGCAAATCCTAAAAAATATTTTTGGTTGTACTTGCTGATTTTTAGAAATTTCTGGACAAAACCAGTAACATGCACTTTTCTAAATATTTAATTTTATCCTTCTTTTGAAAACCGATTGCGGTTTAATGACAAATGTTAATGGGGATAAAATTACGGCCAACTTAGTAGGCTGATTTTCAGATCTTAGAGTTGACTTTTGGTAAGGGTTTGAAATTTTTTGTAAAACAGTCAAAACTCAGATCTACGGAAAAATACGGGTTTTTGTAAAAACTCAGCGAACTAAAGATCTCTAACTAGCCTAGATCTATGGATCTCTGAAGAAATTTTTTAGTTTGGATCACTTTTGCAAAAATTTTGGATTTTGAACAAAAGTTAAAATTTGCAAACAGGTAGTGATTTTTCTGATTTTCTCTAATTTTCTAACATACCACTATCATAGATCTAGTAAGATCTATTCGATCCCCAGTGGAGTCGCCAAAAACTGTTGGTCCAAAAATCTGCCAGGTGGACAGATCTATGGATAGACGAGCCAACAGTGTGCAGGGCATAGCCCCTCTTTGAGTCAGCAAAGCGAAACTGGTTTATTGCTATTCTACCAGCAGGAATCTGTGCAAGTCTCACAATATTCTACCTTTGGGGGTTGGGATCTCATCCCAGTAGAGGTATTTCCAACTATCAAAGAAGGGAAAGAAACGAGGTGGGGAGATAGAATAGATCTGAAGGGAGAAAAGAAATGAATTCCAAAGCAGAAAGGTCAGAGGGTCTATGTTTTGGGCTGGTAGTAAATAGAGCCGAACCTACTTGCATAGACGAACAAAGCAATACTGATGAATAAATGACAAAAAAGTAGAGATAGATTCAACAGAATAAACACATAAATATGACATAAGAAAGATTAAATGCTCATAACACACATATTCAACACAAAGTCTTAATATTTGTATTAACTATTTTCTTCTGTTACAAAAAGCTCAAAGTCTTTTCTTCCTACTTCTATTTTTCATCTAAAAAGTATCCACCACCTTGAATACAACAAGTATCCAAGTATATATAGAAGAAGGAGAAGAAAGAAGGAAAAAAGCAACCAACAACTAATTACAAAATATCTAAAAAATATCTAAAAGTCAATGTTGACTTTGGACAACTTGGTGGATGACAACATCCCATGGTGCAACATGGATGAGATCATCGTTTGTACCAACATACTCTTAGATATTTACAAAAAGGAAGGCCAAGAGGAAGAAAGACTATTCATCGTCATCTCGCGGCTGGAAGGGGGTATCTTGCTTCTGTTGTTGTTCAGGAGAGGTGATGTGGAACTGAGTCTGATATTCCATGAATTTACTGATCATTGGCTGAAGTTGATCCTGGGCAGGACCCTTGTATGATCACCGATGACCTTACAAGTCTCCCGCTCATCTCTGAGTTTTTCAGGGAGTTTGGAATATTCATTTCCCACCTCCATTAGGTACCCCACAAAATCACGGCAAGCCAGAAGGTTGTTGATGCATTCGGTGTCGAAAGTGGCTTCTGGCCCTAACCCTTGCGAGACGATCTCCTTAAAGATCCAGATAGTTTCATCTGCCTTCCTCAAGGTGAAAGAAGGAGTAAGCAAGCCTGGAGACATTCTCAGAACAATTTTCTCCATTTTATGCATTGCATCCAGGGCTTCCTCCTTGACTTTATCAATCTTTTCTAGGACGAACTCCATCTGGTCGACCCGGTAATCCAACGTAGCAAGGATCTTGCTGGGTACCCTGGGGTGACTGAAAATGCCGAATTTCACTAGATCGTCGACTGAGCAGTCGAGACATTTTCTGGAATGTTTCGTGTTGCAACCTTGCATGGTCCAACTCCTCGGAGATAGGTCCTGCAATCACCTGGAGATCTTTGTTCGCCCGACTGATATTCTGATACAATTCGGTGAACTTGACTATTACCTCCTCGTTGTCTTTGAGGATTTGATCCCTCCAGGCAGAAACTGCCATACCTTGTTCACCAATTTTTGGCATACTCGTTTATCTTATCCTGGACTTAGGACCTCAGGAGTTTCAGTGGCAGTTGTAGGAGGTGCACTGCCCATTTTCTGCAGGGCGTGGAGAAGATGTTTGTTTTGTTCTTTTAGTAACCTCTTCTCCTCCTTTGCTTCTTGAAGTTTCTTGCAAAGGGCATCCACCGCAGATAGGGCCTCTCCTTGAAGACTTTCCGAAGACATTCCCATTGTGACTTGGGTCACTGTATAATCTGTCGGAGACAAATATTTTTTACCCTTTGAAGGATCAGGATATGCAATCTCCATTACTCTTTCCCCTGATGCACTCTGAGGGAAGTGGGTTATAGGCTTTTGCTTCTTAGTTCCTTTTGCTGGGATGATGGAGAAGTCCATCGGTGCGATAGGGACTTTCCTCTTTTGCTGGCTCAGATGCTGGGAGATCCATGTTGGACTTAAGGGAATTGGGACCAGAGGTAGAAGAGGGAGCAGCTGCAGTGGATGAGGGGAAATGGGTAGAGACACTTGGTGGTGGCATCGAGAGGGAGGCCGAGAAAGTGCTCACGGGAGGAAGGGATACTAGCAGGGGAGGTAGACATGGAAATGGAAGGGGAGTTGAGAGATGAGGGAAGAAATGGTGGGGGACAGCTCCGCGAGAGAAGAGAAGATGGATGACAAGGAAGGGGGAATAGTAGAATATGGGGGAGAGGACACGACCAAAGGAATGGTCGCTTGGGTCACGCGAGGAGGAGAAGGAGGAGAGGGAGAAGGGATAGAAGAGACCTCAGTGGTTGTAGTAGTGGTGACACCCTGAGTGGATGTGCTCATCGAAACACCTTCCACCACTTCTTTCTCTTGGGATACCAAGACTTACAACCTATTCTTGTGTAGTGGAAAGAGGACTTTCAGGATATCCTTCTTGAGCAGAGCTCTATTCGCCCTCTTTATCCTTGCCTTTGACCTTTAGCAGATGCTTTGGCCTGACTGGTGCGTTTCCCAATGGGGATGTAGTGAAATCTACCCTCGAGGTAGATAAGGCCATTCATTCTGCACCAGTGTTCTATCCTGCCACAATGTCTCCTTGACCCTTTCTTCAATGGTTTGGGGCACTTTTGTTTTGTCAATTGTAGCAAATGGCTAGTTGTCCCCATATGTATCTAGATATACCTGATCAACTTCTTGATCGGTAGTTTGATAACCCTTTGGAACAATGGCCAAGCCGTATTGAATAATCTCTGCCAAGGCCAAGCGGGAGTGGTCCTTCCTTATAAGTTCGACCTCATGGTACAGGTCGATATAGATGTCCTCGATTTGTGGAATATGGATTGGATCGAGTTTTGCCTTGGGAAGGTAATTCCTTGGATCAAAAGTGGGCCTCGCTGGGAAGTTGTGCTTTAGATTGAGCAGTTCTAGCTCTTCAACCATTTCTCAGGCTTTGTGGTGAGAGATGCATGTGTATTTGCCCACTATAAGGGGAAAAGGAGTTCCACCCTTCTTTCTCTTCAGGAACTTCTCATGGTATGTTATGAGCTGTCTAGACAGCTCCAACAGGACTAGATTGGGGCCAACATACCTTGGAAATTTAGTGGGCTCACCCTGGAAGTTGGCTGTCCTGAGATAGGTGAAGGTGGGAAATTGTGTAAATAAGGCCCCCCACTTCTCTGTTGCTGTGACAATGCTCTTGGTCGTTCGACTGTGAGTCATGTTGGGCCTCAATAGGTAGATGATGCCATAGAAAAAGGCATCGTTGATTTTAGTAAATTATGGGATACTGTTCTCCAGCTTTAGCTCTGGGTATTATTCATATATTTTTACCTAGGGGCCAAACCCCGCATCGGCTTAGTGTCTGGATAATCCCTCTCTGAGGCTACAATGTAGACTACATAGGAGTTCATGTAGAATCTCCCCGTTGTGGTGAGTTGTTGGAGCTGATTGGATATGGTGCTGCTTATGACCTCTGCCCACTCGAAGCATTGATCTGGCACATTCTTGTTCATTGTTTCAAGGTACCTGAGCATCCATTTGTGAAAGTAATGGGCGTCAGAAAGCCCAAAAACTCTACTTAGGAATGTGATGGTGTCACTTAATTCCTCGGAGAAGTCACTGTGGTGAATAACCTGTGGCCATCTGGTTATTACCTTCTTGTTTTTCAAGTACACTTCATTCATCAGCTGCATGCACTTGTCTTCGTTGTCCTCCCATACCTTGGTGCAGTCCTGTTGGCTTACAGCCACAAAGTGCTGGTGGTGAGGGGTACCTAACATGATTTTGAAGTGCTGGGAAGGGAGGTTGATTATGACCTCGCCCTTTTCATTTTGGACAAACCTTGTGTCTTTGTTGTAACAGCGGGCCACTACCATCATAAATTCGTTGTTTACTGCACTGACAGGGATTCCCCCAGCAAAATGCAGTCCACTGCTTACCAGCTTGTCCATCCAAGGACTTCCTGTGACTCTCCTGGTTCTGTTCCAGAAATCCTCCATGTCGATGTGACCGAGTTTAGAGTCTCTTATGTCCAGGTCACATTCTGCCTGTGACTTGGGCATCCTTACCCTCTGGTATTTATACTTCATCTCTTCTTCTGTAAGCTTAGACTTGCCCTTTGACTTTGTTGGCTTTTTGCTTGATGTAGACATATATGGATCTGAGTTCAGTTGCTGATTTGCAAGAAGGAGAAGAGAAGTCCAACACCAAAGAGCCATATTAGCTGTCAGTTCTTCCATTAAAGCACTACAGAATAGAATGAGGAGTTAGAAATTTTAAGGCCTCAGGGCGCAGGGTGCAGGAACACTACAGGCTACAGAGTTAATAGAATGGCGCACTGAATCAGAGTGTTATAAGGAAAAAATTGGCGGCAAAGGGCACAAGGCGCAAGGATTTTGCATATGACATTATTTGTTATTGTAAGCGGGGATGCGCCTGCACCGTTTATGCAGTTTTATACTTGGCGCAAGTAATGTTGGTGTTGCATGAGGGCAGGGTGCACCTATGGCGCAGGTATTTGACCTGCAACATGGAAGTTTGGTGCGCTAAAGGGTGCAGGTTTATTGCGTGTAGCACTAACTTTAGATGCGCAAAAGGGGAATTTGGTGTGGCGCAGGGAAAGCTTGCATGACATATTGTTGTGGTAAGCAAGGATGCGCCTGCGCCGTTTAGGATTTACTTGGTTTACCTATAGCGCAGGGAGCTCATGTGTTGCAATCAATGTTGGTGCGCCATAGGCGCGACTGTGTTTCCTGTTGCAAGGGTGGAAATTGCGCCAAGGGAAAAAATGCAGTTTGGAAATGATTTTTCGAGTTCTCCTTCTCTCTGATAGATTTGTGATCCTCTAGGCTACATTTCGTAATGATTCAAGCGGTGAAGGGGGCATAGTAAAGAGGTTTGGATTTGTTTTTGAGGCAGAGCCCTCTTGACTAGCAGATCTGGAAAAAGGATGGAAACGGCTTGGGGAGAGAGATTGCAAGAATAGCAGGAGGGGGTGGATTTTTGGTTTCATAGATCCATTGTATCCTACCACTCAAACAATCAAAACAAAACAAAAGAGGAGTAAGAACCACCTACCCGGAATATATAGAATGTTAGAGACGAAACGAGGTCCACGAACGCGATACGAGGAGGACGGGCGTGCTGACAGGTGCAGAGGAATAAAGTTAATCATGTGTTTTTAATTGTGAAAGTGATAGGGCGGGTGTGCCTATATAGGAAAAGGTGTAATAAATGTGCCAACCACTTTTTCAAGAGGCGCACCAAAACATGTGTCAACATGTAAAACTTTACGCCCTTTGGCGCACCAAAACGCGTGTCAACATGGAAATACTTGCACCTTTGGCGCAATTTTACAACTGTCAACACTTTATTCCTTGCGTCCTTTGGCGCACCAAAACACGGTGCAACAATTTAGTTGTTAACATGAAGGCGCATGCGCCTTGGCGTATGCAAGAAAGGCGCATCACGGGAAGGTGCAACAATTTATGTGTCAACACATCAAAGGGTGTGCCAAAGGAAACGAAGGGGGTGCCAATTAAGTCTGTGTTACACATATAAAAGGTGCACCTAGCCAAAAAAGGACCAAAATGGCTAAGTTCGGAGAACTAGATTTCCCGGAAAGGGATTTTGTAACATTCCGAACGCAGAGGGGTCCCTGATGAGGGACCAGGGAAAATTTTTGGTATGGTTACCTGTAAAATTACCCTAGTCAATTTTATGGGATAACACATTTCAAACCACATAACCAATCCAATCTCAACCTACCATCACGTCAAATGATCCAATAACCACTTTAATGAATCGATTGGCTAGTTTAGAAGCCGCTACCTTGACACCCAAAGATGCTATATCCTAGGAACAAATCTGTAATGAACTGATTCATCCATCAGTTCCTATCAAACCTTACCCTCCTCATTGGAAACTGCTTGAGTTTATTAAGTTCAAAAATAAGGAAGATCCCCAACAACATCACCGTGCATTTAAACACACGTGTGGTCTTATTGCACATGATCACGATCTACTGCTTCACACTTTCCTCATGTCCTTATCCGGTCACGCATTGGAATGGCATAAAAATATCCCACAATACTCTATATTCTCCTTTTCTCAACTTGCAAAATTGTTCTTAGAACACTTTTCAATCAATATTGCACGTAAAACCACTATCGCTGATCTATATGCCATCCGAAAGTTTTCCGTCGAGTCCATCGCAGACTTCGTCGCACGATGGCATGGTGTTATAAACCAACTATCCTTCTCTCTCACACAAACCAAACTCATCAAACTCTTCTCGTGATCATGTGCAAAACATATATCATCTATTTTACAAATCTAATCGTTCCGAACCTTTGACGAAGCCTTCACCGTTACTTGAAAACTTAAAACCCGTGCCATTGAATAGGGTCATCTTAAGCTCAGATTGACCAAATCTAAAATTGAATCTACTAAACCATCCACACATAATGACACATTTAAAGGTACAGACAGCTTCATGGTTATTAAGCTCTCATCCACATCTACATCTAGCACATGGCCTCAACAACAATCCCCTCATTCAACAACCAACTATACCCCCTTGGGAGAATCATATAGCTTCGTATTTGAAAAGTTGATGGCCGTAAATTCCATCCAAATTCCTCTCATATGACCCGTGGATAATTTGCAAGCCAAGCCTATTTGGTATCATGAAGCCCACTATTATAAATATCATTGGGTCAAAGGTCACGCGATTGAGAAATGTTGTTCTTTCAAATATCGTATCCAAAAACTTATCAATAAGGGGATATCCAACTCGATAGGTCCACTAGTTCATATAGCCAACCTCTCGATAGAATTACACAAACTTTTCCTAATCAACCACTAATAAATCAAGAACCTTTTACATCTCAATTATCAAATGCTTACGTGATTGACACCATCAATCAAGATCTCAACTTATCACCAACTTCGCATGTTCCTACCTTAGACATTATGCCCACTCCTTATTCAGAACCTAGCACACCTATATCAACTTTTACTACTTGTCATGAACCTACACCTTCTTCTACCCTTACCACATCTGCATCAATTTTGACTATACCATCTACTTTAGCCACTTTGGTCATGCCCCAATCTATCACATCCAATTCATCCTTAGCACCAATTTTAACCCCATTGATATTCACACCTATCCCTATATATCTCACATCTATGCCTTCACCCACATTTGTATCAAACACACCTATTACTACACCTACATCACTCATCTCTACAACCATCCCAACTAAACTCATTTCTACCACATGTACCTTTACAATCCCACCTACAAAATCAACCCCATTCAAAACATTTATGAATCTACCATTCTCAACTATTTCTACACCTGACATTAATCCTATACCTACTTCATTACCTATCATGTCTACTCCATCGGTTACCACATCCCATTCAGTAGATTTGACTACCTTACCTACATCCATTCCACCTTCTCCCATTATAACATCCTTACAGTTAATCCCAGTTCCTCCTTTTGCACTTTCTTCCGTACCAACCACACCAATGAATTTAACCACATCCACATCGACTTCGAGTATACATACCAATTCATCTATATCTCTCGTGCCCCAACCTATCATATTAAATCCCTCATCAAACATTCCCATCACCACATCACTCACATCTCCAAATATCCCAACTACCCCTACATCTATCATATCAATAAATCCACCTATCCCTACCTTGAAATCTTTACCTATATCCTTTCCCATGGCCACATCACCCATCCTATCCCAATACTCTTTACTTAATCCTTCTATCACAATGAACAAATCCCCTCGATTTGTAACCCTATCAAAGATACCCTTTGAAACATCTATTCAAAAAACACCTCCACCTAAGTCAAATAAGGATGGTTTACATTCTCCCTCTACAAAATAAACTCTTTCCATGCCAAAACATAAACAATCCACGTATCACATAGATCTCATTAATCACATCATACAAACACCCATTTCTTAATTAATATCCTCTTCCTATTTTAGGATGCTTTCTCCATCAATATCCACACCACCATTGTTAGATCCTCCAGTTGAGATTATTATCATCCCTACCAAGGGTAAATCTTCTTAATCAAAGTCTAAGGATCATGGAAAACATCCCCAACAATCTCCTGCGTATCTTCATAAAAAGTAAGGTCTTCCCTCTTTTCAGCATTCCAATGTCGTCACATATAGGTCACTCCCTTCATCTACAACATCTCACAATGATAAATCTACACCCAAAAAATCTAATCCTCCAATCAAATTTGATTTATCATCCAAGACATATAATCTACCCATCTAATGTACATCCTCCCAATCCAAACCTTCCAATCCTCTAATGAAATTTGATTTGTCCTCCAAAACACATAATTTATCCATCCAATCTACATCCAAGCTAAATATTCTATCAAACCCGAAAAAATTTGCCTTTCCCATGACACTTTGATGGGATCCCACACAAACATTTTTTGAAATTTACTTAAGATATCTACCATCATGCTTCCTCACATTAAATATTTTAATCCATATAGTCCAAAGCCATCATGGTTCAATCTCAATTGCATTTGCACTTATCATCGTACCCCAGGCCATGACATCAAACATTGTAAGGTATTTCAAATAATTATCCATAACCTTATTGAGAAAGATGATTTCCTCACTCAGGGAAAACATCCTTCTCCATCTACATATAATCCAATTTTTATCCCATCTGTCGGGTTTCCAATGATTCCTTCATCTACATCATCCCTTAACATCCCTCCTGCACATGAAATTCCTCTTAAGGAAGGTCCTTCATTATTCATCAATAGTGCTTATCTTGTCAAGCACACTTGTGGTCTCTGGCCATTTATCCCATCCAAATCCAAAATAATCTCATCTAAACTCTTTCGATGTCCTTTAACTCATCCACATCTAATTCATTGGGGGAGCATCCTTCCCTTGCCCTTGAGCATATCATCCATATTAACTATCTAAACAACTTCCTTGATCTTGGGGAACTTCACTCCTTGACATTGTTTTATTTACCTCATCCAAATCCATCCAATCTTGATTAATCAAAGTTCGTCATTATGGCCATATGTGTCCCTTCTTGTGGGGCACCATATTTATTCCAAAGTCCACATTTTTGGCCATATTCATGCCTCATTTGTGGCACCATCTTTCTTTCATCAAAGTCCTCCTTTGAGGCCATATTTTTCCTTCCATTGAGGGACCATTTATTTTCATCGAAGTCCTCCTTTGAGGCCATGCTTGTCCTTCCGTTGAGGGACCTTTTTTCTTATTTTCTTATCAAATTCCTCCATTATGGCCATATTTATGCCTCTTTTGGGGAACCATATTTTCCATCATAAGTCCACCATTGTGGCCATGTTTTTCCTTTCGTTGAGGGACCATATTCACATTTTTTATCAACGTCCACCATTGTGGCCATACTTGTGTCTCTCTTGGGGCATCATGTATTTTCATCAAAATCCACCGTCATGGTCATATTTTAATTTCCCACTTATCTATCACATCTAATCCTTTGCAAGCTATCATCTCACCCTGTAACAACTTTAATGTCTTTCCTCCCTTGGTGGTAAACTAGAGACTAAACATCTTAATGCAGTTGCACTTGCAACCATTCTACTATTAGCATATCTACCAATGAGCACTTAGTCACATCTTTAGATCATTCCTACATCATTAGCCCCTTCCATCTTTCATTGTAATGATATGGAACTATGTGGTATTCCATCACTTTCTTAGTCATGACGTTAAATATGGGCACCACGGCTCTGTCTCTAACATTTTCCTTATGGGTAAGTTCTCCCATTTGGTGAGAACTCCATGATCATTACATCCATCACCCTCTCAGTCACATATTAGAGCCATAAAAAGGGGTCCATGGTTGTCTCTTGTACATCTTTATCCCATCCTAAGTGGTCTACCTAGCTATACCTAACTCCTCCCCATCAAAAACACAAAAAAACAGAAACAAAAAATACACATTATGCATGTTCCTATCTCCTGTTATCTTATCCAAAAATAGAATGATCCCTCGAAGGAAAAATGTTCATTAAAAGCATATAACATAAAAATAGATTGATCCCTCAAAGGAAAACTATCATGCATATCTTATAATTCCATCCAAAAGTAAAAATCAAGAAACAATCCAAAAGAAAAAGTAAAAAATTACAAAAGCAAAAGTAAAAAGTAAACCATACCCTTGAAGGATGGTTACTCTCTTATCATGGCAGCAAAGGCTTCTCAGATTGATCAGTCTTTCACTACATTAGAATCCTCAAAAATCTTCCCACATCAACTAAATTTCTCATATATAGATTGCAGACTTCCTGCATTGATCAGTTTGCATCTTCCCCCTTCCCAGAGCTGGGGCATAGTTCTAGGAAAAACCACATATGGAGATCATTCTTCCTACGTACAAGTTACATCTCTAATCCCTTTGTCGTGTCAACATTAGTTTCATGAGAATATTTCATCCATATCTCCCTCATGATATTTTGGTATAACTAACTATTGTTGGTTATGTGTTACCACATGCTATTGGCTGCAAGTGAAATGCCTTGAGTGGTAACCTTTCTTGTTTATCTCCAATCTGGTTTGAAGCATGGTTTCCCTATATGCCCCTACTACGACTATGTCTCATTTATCTCATCAAGGTCATATTTAATAAATCCATTTCAAATCATGAATTCTATTTCTATCTGGGTGGCATATCTGACCATCATCCATAATCCCATGAATTCTATTACTATCTATACACATTTTAGTTTGGGAATTCTACTTAATCTCTGTTGCATTTTGTGAATCCGACTTAAGGATCCCTCTCAAGGAGAGTTCATTATCCTATAACTTCTTATCCTCCACCATGATCAATAATGTATTTGATCCATTTCTATTTGCTCCTCATTTCCACTCATCACCACTTATCCCCACATCATCCTTCTCACATTTTTGTCCCCTCGCACCACTTTATGTATCTTCTTTTCATTTCCTCTCGAGTTTCCCTTTTCACTCTTCCACTTTCAGCTTGACAATCTTAATTAATTATCCAAACAGTCAGAGAATCTTAGTTGAGGTATATCTTCTTCCTTGGATTCTCTTGCTATAGAAGCTTTTCCCCCATCTCCTCTTTCATCAGACGACAATCACCACCACAAACATCTTTCCACTCCACCTTTTCCACTTGACACTCTTACATTATCACACTCACCACATTGGCATCCTAATTAAGGATTTTCCTTACACTCTCCATCTACACTACATATGTTCCTCTATCCACTCATGTCACTCCCCTTTGTTTCCTTATTATCACCTCCTTTCATCTCTTGTGCTTTTTTAGCATACATCACTCAGTCTTTTCATCATTCTTCTTCTTCTTCGGTTTGGAAATCTTACTTAACCACTCCTGCGGCATGGCAATCTTACTTAAGAGTCCCTTTTAAGGATGAGCTGTCATCTTTCCTTTCCCCATTGCTCTAAATTCCCACTGACCACATTTTCTCTTCATTCCCCATCATCACATCTTCCCACCTTTTCTTTCTTCCTCGCACAAACTATCTCCAACTTTCCCAATCATCATCTCCATCATCCCTCACTTGGTGATCTTACTTAACCACTTCCATCACAAGACAATCTCACTTAAGGGTCCCCCTTAAGTTGAACTCATCATTCTGGACTTCTCCTTCGCCTCATTCTTCCTTCCATTTTTTGCTCATTTCTTCCTCCTGGCTTCCCCTAATGACCACATTTTCACCCTACCATATCCCTCCTTCAGCCTATCATATCAAATAGTGCATCACCTATCTTCTTCTTATCAACACGTTCATTTCCCCCATTTTCACCTTCTTGATCCATCATCCTTCATACGATTTCTTGCCATTATTTTCATGTCTTTTTTCTTCACCTTCACCACATTCATCCTCATCCAATGCATCCTCTCCTCACCTTCATCCTTGCACAATTCGTTATCCCTCCTTTATTTACTCTTTCCACTCCATCTTCTTGAATTCTCCCACATATCTATTCCCATGATTACCCACCATCATTGTTAATACTCGCCTAACATTATTTCATCATCATCTTCTGTTTCCACACTAATGATTATCGGTGGACTTCTTCTAAAAATCATGCATCCCAATTCTACACAGCATGGATCCTTCTCTTTGATCTTCTTCATTCTATATTCATTCCTTCATTCATCTATGCCCTCTAAACATTATCGGGGGACTTCTCCTAACATCCTTTCATTGACGTTCCCTTTTCCATTCCTCATTTAGTTTTTCCCTCTTCTCACCTTTCCTCCCATTCTTACCTATTGATTATTATCAGCGGATTTATCCTAACATCCCCTTGTTAGCATTGCCTCTCCTATCCTTCCTCTATTTTTCTTCACCATTTCTCCATATTCCATTCTTCCTTGCCAATTTCTTTACTGTCTTCATCACACACCCTCTCTTTGTTTTCTCATCATCAACTTCTCCTCATCTCACTCACCTCCGCTTCTTTTCCAATCTGTGTCATTCCTCCCCTCTAGCTTTTCTTTACATTTCTGATACTGCTCACTCTTTATCGAATATCTACATTCTTTGTTCCCTTCCTTCTACATAATTTTCTCCATTGTTCTCTCCTCTTTTTTGCTCCTTGTCTTATTCCACTTCCTATGTATCATCTTCATCCCATTTTTACTCCGCGTTTCCTTCTTACTTCCTCAGTGATAACCTGAATCTTCAGCGTTATCCCATCTGTTTTACCGTCCCACCATGTTGAGCAGACATGATGTTTCTCTAAGGATAAGACACGCAAAGGATGCATGTGTAGGAACAAGGTGCATTTGAAGGTGCAGGAAGATAGGAAAGGAAACACGTGCCAAAACACTTTGGCTCAAGACTTAGCCATTTTTGTGGATAATGACTATTTTTGGAGATAACGTGTGGAGCACACACAAAGATGAAGACATGTCACTCCATGTAATAGTATTTTGAGAAAAAAGTAGACAAATAAGTGTCATGCATAGTTTAAGCTAATAATAGGATTTCTACTTGGAATTAACTATAGGAAATCTATTAATAGAGAACTTGTATGTTGTGCATACTAATCGTAAAGGAACATGGCTGATTATCAACATGTGACCTATTTTAAGGAGTGCATGAGTGGTGAAGGGAAAGTCCCCACCCCTATAAATACGTATTGATTTGCATAATTTAGGGTGGTGGTGAATTATTGTAGAGTTTTGCTGCTATGGGTTTTGATGTGCATACATGACTCATAGAAGATACTTGTATAACTGTAAGTAGATTTTGTGTTTTATAGTATTTAATGTAATGGAGTATATTCGTTGGATAATGAAATTAGACATAAGTGAATCTTGTCTCTCGTATACGGTTAATCTTATCATAGTTATTGTTTACTTCATTCATTATCATACAATCTAAGATCTAGATCTAGTTTATACACTGAGGGTATGTTTACTGTCTAATTATGAATCTAAATACGTTTAAGTATCATCATGCTAACATTCTATACAAGCAACTCTAAAGAGGGACTTAGTTCCTTTGCGTGCACTTCGGGTGGGAGTTCTTAGCTTATGTATTGAGTGATGTGCCAATGCACATGGGTTGTTCATGGTAAATTATAGGCTGCATCATTGGTTCTATTGTCGGGACCTCTTATTTCAGCTATGCTTTTAGGATTTTTTTTAATGAAGAGGTACCGGTTTACCTTATCAACTATTGAGGAGTGGATAGTAGATTTGGAAGAAGAATACACTCGGAGATTCAGCACTGGATCTGAGTTTGACATGTGCACGTGGGTTGAGCAGTAACCTTGTATGATTGTTTATATGAGAGTGTCTTTTCTATATTTTTGATAGAGTTGTACAAATGGATGGTTTTTTATGTGTCTAAAAGGTAATTGGAGGTTTCAAACACTTTTTTGAATGCAGGAAGAATTTCAGACCCTCTATGATGATGATGATATGATTTGGATGCACGTTGTGGACACTCGGTTTCATGTTGTTATGACTAGCTATAATTTGGAGTGCTCAATTTCCACTTATCATTTCCTGGAGGTAGCTAAATTCTAGTTTTTACATTATCACAGGGGAACCTATCTACAAGGCATTCCACTGGAGATCAAAATCCTTGATGGTAACCCTAAATTTGGAAGAAAAGACTGATGAAAATAGCTAAACCCCACCACACGTGAGGGTCAGGAAAAGAGTTTCGTGAATGATGGCATGACATTCCAATGGCAGAGATGAAAAGAGAAGAAAGGTAAGGCTTAATTATAAAGAGGCATGTGAGAGGGATTTAGGAGAAGCCCAATCAAGTGTGATATTGTAGAATGAAATAGCGTTGAGGAGAGAGATGGCTCAAGTGAAGGATTTAGAGCTCACACAGAGGGCATGGAGATAAAAGCATTTGTAAAACTCCCCCATGAGGGGAAAGCATGACAGAGAACCCTCATGATGGCCACTTATGAGAGAATGCCAATAGAGACGACATTTGCACACGAGTACATGCAGGTCCTCGAATCTAGCATGTTGGGAAACCTAGCCCTTGTGCTTGGTTTTCCAATTTCTAGTAAAACCAGTGTCAACAAGCTAGTTTAGGTAGTACAATAACTAGAGTAAATCAAAGAGTAAGTACATCTATGGCCGGGCAGACGTCTTCCTTGTTATTTAGAGGTACCTTTTTAGGCTCGTCGTCAGCGCAAGAACTCAGGTGCATATAATTTTGGACTCACCTATATGAATACTACCACCTCATAGACTGTAGGAGTTCAGTTTAGTACCACTATTGGGACACAAAGTAATACATCCTTTGGTTCACTTCCTACTACAGTTGGAGGGTTAGAGGGCATAAATGGCTCTAGTTATTATGGATTTGGTGGATCTGGAGGTAGAGATAACACAAGAGGTTATGGATCTAGTGGGCATGGTCCTCACTAACCCTAGAATATTTATATGGAGATGTCACTTCGTCTTCTAGAGTATAGGATAATATCAAATGCTATTGAGCATGTGCATAAGTGTGAGATACTGTGGCACGTGAAAGGGATCATGACTTCTGAGCATAAGGAAAGTCAGTTTGTAAATAAGTTGTAGGGATGCATGTGCATAGTTGGTATAGGAAGTTTGACCCTAATCAGACTTGCGTAGATTATACAACATTACGAGGATGCTTTCCTTAAGGAATTTTATATCCCTAAGTTCGAGCAGAAGAGTATAAGCACACTCTAGGATATTAAGTAGGGAACTACTGAGTGTGTTCGGGACTATGATGCCCATTTAAAACATTTTTGTCTAAAATTTCATATGATATCCATTCAAGCCAACATGCACAATGGTTCATCAGGAGACTTGATCACACCTTTTAGGAGGGCTCTATCACATAAGAAATATACCAATCCATGTGAAGCGCTTGAAGCAACACTGCGTGTTAAGGCAGTCGGAAGTATAAACATTGGAGTGATCCCATTCCTTAGAAGCTCAGATTATAGTCTATGACATAGCAGTTGGTGAAAATATTGGCCAATGTAGCACACGAGATATGTATTAGGATTTGGTGTATAGATTATGAAGTAGAGGGGCACACTAAGGATAGTTGTCCCCATAGGTTAGTATGTTCATTGTTGCTAAACTGTGAGATATGTCATTTAGATCATGATGTATATTGCCCATTGTTAAACACATGCTATAAGGAAGAATGTATCTTGTTACTGTAAGATTTTTCGGTCCATGACTCACAATAGAGAAGAATACAGGTTGATTGATCAGATCCATGATGCCATTGATATTGGTGTATAATAGACAGGAGTATCAGATAACTCTAAAGGTAAAATTGAGCACCATACTCATGATCACACTCAAGATGCTATGATCGGAACAAAGGGTGCTTTGAAGGATATCATGGTAGAGGTCGAGGATACCGTGGTGGATTTAGGGGTCGAGGCTGTGGTGGTGGATGAGGTGAGTTTCCTCATGGAACATGTTATACGTGTGGATCTCCTGACCACTACAGGTGCAAATGTCCTCAGAATATTACTTGTTCTTTTTGTGGGAAGAATCATAACTATGAGGAGTGCCCAGACTTATATGAGCATCTTAGCAAGTAACATAAACATGAAAATAAGGGCATAGGGATGGTTAGGATACAACGTGCACTATAGAAAACCAATGGATGCCAAAGTTGGCACCAGAAACCTGATGTAATACCTATGAAAATTACTACATGCACGTGCACCAGAGAAGCGTTGCAACAAAATCCTACCATTACCTAGGGAGGAGGTTTTACATGCAAGATACCCAGATCCTACACATTAGAAGGAGGTTTATTAGGAAACCATGGAGGTGCTCATAAATCTTTAGGGTGAAATACAGTGTTTAAAGGAATAGTCATGGAATTTAGAACAAAATAAGGCAACATAGATAGTCCAATCAGATATTGATGATCTGAAAGAGGTATGCAAGATGTTGTGCCAGGAGAATATTATTCCATTACTAGGGAATTGGTTAAAGGGAAACACTCCACGCACATGTATTGAGAATGGATGGAAGATCCTGCATGCTAGTCTTCCCCTCATAGCTTGGATTATGACAAGGAGATCACCCTAAATGTTGTTGTGGATGGGTGGATTTTGAGTAATATATTGATTGACACAGGCACGGAAGTTAATGTGCTTACTTTAGATGCATGGGTGCAGATGGGTGGACCTCCATTACAACCATCCTCTAATGTACTGTTTATGGAAAATCGAACTAAGGCCACTCTAATTGGGGTTTTAAAGGATGCATCCATTACTATACAAGGGGCCAAGTTTATAAGGGACTTTGAGGCATTAGCACTAGCAGAAGAAGACAACTTCCTAGCTCTACTTGAGTGCCCTTCGTGTTATGCAAATAATGTTGATCTATAGTTCAACAAGGGGTATATAAGTTTTGAGAACAAGGAAGAATGAGTTATTATCCCTTTGACAAATGGGAAATATGCACCTTATGTTGAACCTTTGAGTGAGGAAGACCTGAATAAAATTTATGTGCACGTCATTTGAGATTTGGAAGTACTTGAGCCATCTAAGGAAGGAATCCTCTAGTGGGATGATGCACAGTCCATTAGTGATACTACAAGTATTTCCTATGATAATTGGGCACATGGAACTTACGCAATGGTTGGATGCGAAGTAAGAAGCGCATCTACATGTGAGGAGGAAGACCTTGTGTATTAGGAGGATTAGGTAACAACCTTGTACCCCGTACACTGGCGAAGGAAGACCGTGAGGTATTCCTGTGTGCCATGGAAGAACAGTGGAAGGATCAAGTGGAAAAAATAAATATGTTAGTGTATACCATGCACATGACAACAACATGTTGGTGGATGGTTCACATAGATAATCTCATGGAATGGAATGAAGTGAGAATTTCTCTAATAACCCAGTTTCTCAGGAGCAACGCACCTACTCAAATTTGCACATATCATGGTAATCATCTTATTCATCACCACGTTCAAAGTGTGAGAGACTCTGGATGGAGGGGTAGGAAGCTTTACCACCTTTAATGTGGGTGCACAAACTTTATTTCACCTCGTGAGGCTTTGCGTGCACTTGGTATGTTTATGTGGAGCTACATAGGGAGACTAGAAATTGGAAAGACTTGACTGCAGGAATGATCCAAATTTTGACTACTTCTCCACTAAACCTCTGGTGAAAGAGGCATTACGAGTTATGGAGTGATTGACTATGGGAGACAGTGCAAAGGCTGAAGAACTCATTCAGGAGTTATTTGGTGAGGTAGACCTAGGAGCACATTTTGATGAAGTAGATGAGACAGATGCCGAACTACTTGAGCGTGCTTGCCTTGAGAAGGAGAAAGGAAAGATGGTCTACATAGTGGATGATGAAGAAGTAGAAAATTTGGACATAGAACATTCAGAGGGTACACGCGAGGTTTTAGACAGTGTGGATAAGAAGGCACGTGCCTATCATGAACCTATGAAGACCAAGAAAGTGAACATTGACACAGATGCTGAACCTAAGGAGGCCATAATTGGAGATTATTGGTCTGATTCTGAAGTGGCTAAGATAATTGAGTTACTACGTGATTTCCAGGACTTATTTCCTAGGGGCTACCATGAGTTAAAGGGAGTGCATGAGTCTTTGGGCAAGATGAAGATTAAGTTAAAGGAAGGTGCATGCCCAGTTAGGAAGAGACCTTACAGGATGAACCCTAACCTGTGCATAAAATTTAAAGAAGAAATTGACAAGATGTTGAAATTTGGCATCATTAAGCCCCTAGAAGAATTAGAGTGGGTTAGCCCCATGGTAATCAGTATAAAGAAAGATGGTCAGATTAGGATTTGTGTGGACTACAGGGAGCTGAATGTTGCATGTGTGATTGATCCTTTTCCTACACCTTTCACCGAGGAAATATTAGAAGGTGTTGCAGGGTGTGAAATTTACTCTTTTACAGATGGATTCTCTTGGTATCATCAGGTAAGAATTGTAAAGGAGGATCAAGAGAAGATAACTTTCACCACTGAATGGGGAAGTTTTGCATACATGGTGATGCCCTTTGGACTAAAGAACACACCTGCAGTATTTTCACGCATTGTGGTTCAAGCATTCTAGGATTTTATTCACAAATTCTTACAGGTTTACTTGGATGATTGGACAATATATGGGCTTGTCAAGGATCATTGTGACAATTTGCGATTAATGTTTGAGAGGTGTAGATAGTTAAGCATCTCCTTAAACATCAAGAAGTGCATATTTTCTACACCTTTTGGAACTCTACTAGGGCATATCATCTGTAAGGAGGGTTTGTTAGTAGATCTAACCAAGGTTGCAGTTATCTTAGGCCTGGAGGAACCTACTAGTCAGAGTGAGGTGCATGGATTCTTGGGCCACACAGGGTATTACAGAAAATTTATCAAAGGATATGCTAAGATTTCCACACCCTTGGAGGAGTTATTAAAAGGAAAAGGGACATTCTATTGGGGAGAACCACAACAATGCACATTTGAAGCATTGAAGGAGAGGCTTACTACAACGCCTATTATACGCTTTCCCTCATGGAACCAACCTTTTCACGTACATGTGGATGCCTCTGGCATGGCCATTGGTGCAGTATTAGCTCAGCCTAGAGAAGGTATTATAGATCATCCTATTGTTTGGCTAGTAGAAAGTTAACTCCTGCAGAACAAAATTATATAACTACAGAGCGCGAGGCCTTATCGATGATCTACTTGCTGCATAAGTTTAGACAAGTACTTTCTAGCAACACCTTTTGTGTTCTATATAGATCACATGGCATTGAAATACTTGGTAAATAAGCCCATTTTACAAGGGCACATATGCCGATGGGTTCTATTATTCCAAGAGTTTGACTTTACAGTTGTGGTAAAGCCAGACAAAAGTAATTCTGGTCCAGACCACTTATCAAGAATTCAATCAGGAGAGGATGCACAAGACAATTGAAGATACAATGCTAGATGCATAGTTGTATAGGTTAAACCACGTGCCCTCAGAATTGGAGGATATTGTTGTCTTTTTATGCACAGGTATGACGCCAGAAGGAATGAAAGCCTTGGAAAAGAAATAACTTGCAATTCGTGCCACACCTTTCATGTTGATCAGTGGTGACCTATACAAACTAGGATGAGATGAAGTATTGCGCTAGTGTGTACTGGAGCATGAGTGCATGAAAATCATGGAAGAGGCTCATGGCGGTATTACAGGTGGACACTATGCAGGTGACACCACCACACTCAAGATTCTACTCTCTGGTTTATGGTGGGAAACCTTGTACAAGGATTGCAAGGAGTATTGTAAGGTGTATGATCACTGTCAGCGCCTTGGAAAACCTGGGAAAAGAGATGAAATGCCTTTAAGGCCTATTACTAGTGTAGAGCCGTTTGAAAAATGGGCAATAGACTTTGTGGGTCCTATTTCCCCAGCTGTGTGTAGAACTGGATCACGCTACATCATCACTTGTACAAATTATCTTACAAGGTGGGTAGAAGAAACACCTAAAAAGGATTGCATAGCAGCTACAACAACAAGGTTCTTATGGGAAAATATTCTTACTAGGTATGGATGTCTGTTGAGTCTGACAAGTGATAGGGGCACACATTTCTTGAATGAGATAATCAGGATATTATTGGATGAATTTATGGTCGTGCACCATAAGACCACACCCTATCACCCTCAAGAAAATGGGACTGTTGAGGCCTTCAATAAGATATTGAGCCAAACCTTGACAAAAATTTGTGATGTTGGAAGGAAAGATTGGGATGATAAAGTTTTTGCTGTACTTTGGGCATATAAAACAACCTACAAAAGGTTGAATAAGGCCACACCCTTTCAGTTGGTGTTTGACGCATAAGTAGTTATTCCCATAGAATTATGTTACCTTCTTTGCGTATTGCATGTGCATTGGAGGTCTAGCTGATGAGAAAGCATTGGAAGAAAGAATTGACAAATTAATACAGTTTGATGAGAGGCATGCCATAACACGTTGGATTCAAAAGAAGGAAAAGGCTAGATGGAAGGCATGGCATGACAAAACATATCAAGGAAAAGAAGCTTGAGGTTGGGAAGATGGTGCTTCTTTATGATTCAAAGTTTTGTGCCACCCAGGAAAGCTTAAGGTGCATTGGTTGGGACCGTATGTTATCACTCACATACTTGAATCAGGTGCTTTCAGTTAGAGGCACTTGATGGAACACGGTTACCCGGTTACTTCAACAGGAGTAGGATGAAGCCCTACTATAAATAAGCCTTCTTGGTGTTTGTAATAAGGTAGTATTTCCATTTAGTATAGATTTCCCTTACTGTATTTCATTTAATGTGTTTCCTTCTTTGTCGCTATGTTTTGTCAATTTAGTTTAGTGTTTTGTGTAATAAGCGTGTTTACGCACCAGAAGTTGATTACAATATGAAGTGTTTTTATGTGCATAGGACTGCACATACCCTTGGTGTGGGGTGGTTTTCATTCAAAAATGGGTACACATAAGAAAATACTATTACAGGTGATTTCTCTTGTTAAAAAGTGCATATACTGTGAAAGGTGATGCTAGAAAGAAAATTGCTCCTAAAGAAGACCATAGCTGGAAACGAATGAATGCACAGTATAATGTGAGGTAAGCTACGGCCGTAAAAACTACTAGAGGAAGGCACAATGGTGAGGTACTTATTCACATGAAAGCATGTTGAAGGAGGTCTATAGCCAAAAGGTAGGAAGGCGCGCTTGAAGGTTATAGTTGTGGTGCGCATGTGTATCACGTGGAAATTAGGAAACTTGTCAATTAATGAGAGGTTCAGTGGTAGGTAAAGGAGAAATAAATGCATTAAATTTTCCAAACTCTATATAAAGACGTGATGTGGGTTCATTTCTACCTTTGAGATCACAAGTATTTGAGCGAGCTAGTTGCGACCAAATTGAAGTGAAACATGTTGAGGTGCAGAGAGTTGTGAAACCAAGCAAGGAGAGCATATTTGTGCACAGAATTGGCTTGCATCCCCATTTGAGAAGGGTTTGAGTGAAGTATAAGCATGTAGAGAGAAGAAATAAAGCACCAGGGTTGAGAAGGAGCTAGGGCACGTGGTTTTTAGCTAGGGCACGTGAAATTGCTCGACAGAGGAAAAAGGTGCAACTTTATCTTATCATGGCACCGAGGAAAGCACCTAGAGCAGGAAAAAAGGGAAAAAGAAGGTAGAAACCAAGGTTGAGGATGTTCCCAAGAGAATTTTTTTAGAAATACAGTATCCAGAAGAAGTAATTATCAGACGGGATTGGGATTCCCATATCCGCAGGTGTAAGGTGTGTGACTACAAACATTGCACCACTGAGAACAAAGAGGAATTGGACGCATTGTTGAATAGAAAGACCAACAAGTGAACGGTTGATGACATGCCAATGTATGATGATGCTGGAGAGAAGTTGGTGAAGAAGGTAGGGATGTATCAGCTATATGAACTCCATGTACTTTGGAAAACTAGAGAATCTATACCGGTGGCTAATGATCAGAGTCCATGAGGACTTCTTCTACTTTGTTGGGTGACAGGTGAGGATCAAAACACCCTTAATTGCTATGTTGATAGGATTAAAGGGCATAAGGACAAAGGTTAGTAGTGATCTAACTGATAAGGCAGCTATTCAGGGCCACCAGTAAGGAGTTGGGATATACGAAAGGTCTGCGCAAGATGGACATTTACAAGCTAAGGAAGTACCCTATGATACAGGCAGCCGCACATTTACTCACCAATCCGAATGATCAGGAAAGGTGGTCACAAGTGAACACCATGTGGCTACACATTGCTAAGAAGATTTCACAAGGATAAGTTTACAACTTAGATGGGTACATGGCAGATACAATTTTGAGGAAGAGCACACATGTGAGAAGATAAGTTTTGACGTTATCCTGTTATCACTTGTGTTTGTAGAAATTGGAGTGCCCAATGGGCCAAACAACAAAATCTGGGAATACCCCGTGGAAAAGAAGTCCCTTGCAGAGAGGTTTGAAAAGTATCTATGTGAAGGATCAATGAGTGGTCCGTTCAAGCAAAGGGAAGAGTTATGGTATGACTGACTTCGTGTGGCCTTCGAGGAGGAATGGTGTATTCCAAAGGAGCTACCCTCAGTGGTGGGAAAGGCCGTGTAATTCATGGTATATCAACATTTTTGCATCACATGGTTCATAATGAAGGATGGGACATGAAGTCCCTAATGCAAACTACCATACGCCTTCACAACGTGATTCTTCCAGGAAGCAGTACATAGGTTTACTGACATGCATTGGTTAAGCTATAATGCGGACAAGGTAGACTGTGACTACCATACCTTAAGAAAAACTTATGTTTATCCAGGTCGATCTACCTACATTGAGAGGCTTATTTCTGATGTCATAAGTATGAAGCCAGTAAGTTTGGCTATTGGGGATAGTGGGGCATGTGCTTATCTATCTCTAACTTAAGCCTAGGATGGAAAAGGGAAAATATGTGGAGAATGAGTTCATGCTCCCAGGCCCACCTAAAGGCAAGCATACAGTTGAAAATGTGGCAGCTCCAAAGCCTACCTCAACCTTAGAGGAAGATGAGGAAGGAGAACTCAATGAGGATAGTGGAGGCTTGGACCACAGAGGATGGAGGCAGCCCACTGACAAAGAAGAAATTGAGCGCGTAGATACTCCTCCACAACAACAAGGAGATGAGGAAGACTTGGACATAAACACAATCCATGAGGAACACCCGTTCAACAGGGTGTTCAGAAGAACCATAACCCAAGGTGCAGGGACATCCCAACCTTTACGAAGGTCACCTCGACTCTCCCCTAAAAAAGAAATATCTGAGAAAAAGAAGAGAAGAAATCTGAATCTTAAAGATGTCAAGGAGGAGGAGTAAGGGAAGAGCATGCCAGGAACCCTGGTTCAACCTAAAGATGTAGAAGAGCCCTAGGATGAGGAGATGAGAGATGATGAGGATGGGGTGAAAGAAGTAGAGGAAGCTATGGGTGAGCCACCTAGTGCATCCATTACTACTCAAGAAGGAGAAGGGCCAACTCCAGACCTTGGTGCCCAGGTTCCTAAGGGGCCAAGGACAAAAAGAGAGAGGACAAGTGAAGAATATGTTGTCCCTAATATGGGCTATGCTGAAGACATGAGAAAAATCATCTGCGCCTATTTTCAGAGCACTGTGGGCCTGAAAGAGTTATATGGGTGGGAGGCGATGGATCCAAATATGGCTACTACACGCACATGAAGAAATTTTCTTGGTCCACATAGACTCATATGGATGAACCAAATTTTGATGTGTGTGAAGAGTCTTGTGTCTCGTGCAGAGTGAAGAAGGCACCACAAAGTAAGAACATGATAATAAAACCTACTATAATGTCCAATGAGTAGGTCAGTAATGCCTTGGTCAAGGTATCTGCTAAGGTGGCGTGGAGGAACATTGATAAGGCCAACACCATTTGAGAACTACATGAAGATAACAAGGATAAGACTCCAGAGATAATGCATTTAAAAGAATGAGGCCTTCGTTAACATGGCTGAGGAGCTTGGTGATCACATTCTTAAAACAAGGCCTCATCTAGAATTTCAGGTTCCTGAAAAATTACCTTCTGTTATGCATTATTTGTGCACTTTGGTCAATTTGGTATTAGATGACAGACCAATTTGAATGCCCACACCAAAATATTTTGAACAAGAAGCAACAAGAGCAAGGGCCACTATTGTTAGAAAAGTTTCAACTTACGAGGCTTTGCTCCAAACCTTGAAAGATGAGCTGAAGAAAGCCAAGCTCTCAATTTATGTGCGGCACTAGAAGCCATAATAAGGATCATAAATATAGTAGAGGATAATAAAGTTCTGAAGGAAATGAAAGATGAAACACTTGGGCACGTTGAAATATTAGCACTGGTAAAACAAAAGTGCGAGGCCCTTGCAGTAGCCCAGGATCTGCACAAGGATAGAATTGATGAGATTGGGAAACTCATAGCGCAGAAGATGGATCTCATGGAAGGAATGCTGTCAGGTATGGCCAATGTTGTCTAGGTGCTACAAAATGAGAAAGAGAAGATCACACAGGATGAATTGGATGCCATAGCCACAAATATTCTGGAGAAAACAAGGAATGTGCTAAGTGACTGGCAGACCTTGGAGGTTGAAATCAAAACTAAATATCCAAAGTTAATCCTTCCAGTCGAAGAAGAGGGTGTTGTAGAGTAAATTTTATTCTTTTGTACAATGTTTCATTCATTATTTCATTACTTATTCTTTATTGTTGGAGACATCTGAAAGAATTCCCATTTCCGGGATGACAATGTAATTTAGTGTGGGGTAATGTTGAGCAGACATAATGTTTTTCTAAGGAGAAGACACACAAAGGATGCACGCACAGGAACAAGGCACATTTGAAGGCGCGGGAAGATAGGAAAGGAAACATGCACCAGAACACTTTGGCTCAAGACTTAGCCATTTTTGTGGATAAGGACTATTTTTGGAGATAACGTGCAGAGCACACATAGAGATGAAGACTTACGCTCCATGCAATGGTATTTTGGGAACAAGCGACAGATAAACACCATGCATAGTTTAAGCTAATAATAGGATTTCTACTTGGAGTTAACTATAGGAAATCTATTGTTAGAGCACTTGCATGTTGTGCATACTATTGTAAAGGTGCATGACTATTATCAATATGTGACCTATTTTGAGAAGTGCATGGGTGGTGAAGGGAAAGTCCTCACCCCTATAAATATGTATTGATTTGCGTAGTTTAGGGTGGTGGTGAATTATTGTAGAGTTGTGCTGCTGGTTTTGATGCACACATGACTCATGGAGATACTGATATAGTGTAAGAAGCTTATGTGTTTTACAATATTTAATACAATGGAGTATATTGGTTGGATAATGGAATTAGACATAACTGAATCTGGTTCTTATATGGTTAATCTTATCATAGTTATTGTTTAGTTCATTAATTATGATTCTCTAAGATATAAATTTGGATTATGCACTGTGGAATGTTTATGTCTAGCTATGAATCTAAATATGTTTAAACATCATCATGCTAACATTTTGTACAAGCAACTCTAAAGAGGGACCTGGTGCCTTTGCGCACTTTGGGTGAGCGCTCAGCTGAAGTGCTGAGTGATGTGCCAATGCACCTGGGTTATTCACAATAAATTCTAGGCTACATCACACCATCCACATGCATTTCCATGTAGTCAGTTCCATAGTCTTTGCCTTGGATTTCCTCATCATGATCTGGTTCCTTTAATCTTCTCTGCTCTATCATCTCTTTCATTTTCCATTACTTCTATCCCTTCATCTACTTCACCCTTCTTCACACCCTTCATTTTGAATAACTCTCCTCCTTTTTCATAATTTCACCCTTTTCTCTGTCATTTTCTAATCTTCTCCTTGTTTTTTCTTCTTAATTTCCTTATTCCCCTATCATCCTTCTTTGTTATCCTCTTCCTCTCCTTTCATCCCATTTTTGTTCTCCTCCTCCATCTCCATCCACTCTATTCCATGCCCTTGTCGCCTTCACCTTTGACCTTTCTTGCTCTTTTCATAATCAACTACTACTCTCGTCCATTCCGTTTTCTCTTTCTCATTATGTCCTTTAACACATCCTTATGCATAACATTCACAATAAATTCTGATGTTTCTCCATTTATGCACCATCGTTGATCCATTTCATTACATCCCATTCCCCTTCTCCTCTCTGCAGCATTGACTTCTCCTCGTTTCAATAACTCTGTCACCTCTTCTATTCTCATCAGCTCTCTCGTAGGGGCATCATCATATCCATTTCTATTAATTTCTTCCCATGGTATTTTCATCTTTGAGGATATCATAACAACCATCACATATCACCTTTTCCATCGCGAGTGCCTACTTTTATTTTTGCTTGGAAAACATCGATCATAATCTTTCCCCCATTTCCATGAATTGTAGTTTGTTCTACTTTCTTGTCAACAAAACATCTTCCTTACAAAATATCTATTCACAACTATTCACTTCCCCTCCTTGGGGAATTTTATCACATACTTCTATCTAAATAGGTCTTCATGTCTACCTTTGTGCCCATACATTTTCCCCCTTTGGGGCATTTTATTTACACATTCATTTTCCACTTTGTCACTTTCCTGCCCTGTGTGGGGGCATCATTATCTTCATCTTCGTCCCTTTTGCGGATGCACAATTTTTCGTTTGATTCCTCATATACGAAGGATTTCACATACCTTTTGCATTTAGCTACGCACACTTCGATGTTTTTCTATGACCCATTGGTAATCACAATTTACATTCATACTGCAGTGGTCTTCACCCACTCATTGGTTCGTAGAACATTGTCACCCTTCTCCGTTGAGACTGAAATTGTCCTCTATTGATGTGACAGTGGAGTCACCGATCATAGCACCCCCAAATGAGTTCTAAAAAATCTACTTTTCTAAGGCAGAATCATTTGGTGTGATTGCATAACATTGAACTTTCCCCAAGGCGTGGGACCTTGAAAAATGGAAAATCTCTCCAGATTAAAGGTTGGTTCCTTATTCCTCTATTCAGGTGCATGCGTGGGAGCTTGCAGAGGGTTTATCTCTATACTTAGTCTAAAACTTGCCAAGGAGACAGGGATAAAAGAGTATAAGAAATAAGAAATGACTAAACTACCAGGTGATGCACCAAAGGAATGATGAACACTTATTTTTCTAATAGACACAAACCAACAAAATGCATACAATAAACAAGCACAGATAGCCAGATATGTAATGGGAGACCAGATGAAAGCAAAAGAGACAAGAAAGGATCTAAAATCGATCACAGACGTGTTTTATTGCTCTGTAGATTGATACAATCCATTACAAAGTAGCCAAGAGGCAGAAACGTAATGCAATTTTTATAGAAGGCCAGAACCCCACAGATCCCTTTGCTAGAAGGAGAAGGGAGCCTGCAAAACAAAGAATGTCCAACCCTTTACAATGAATCCTTGCCCCCATATTTATAGATTCAACCTGAAAGAAGAAAAGAGAGAGAAGTGGGAAAATCAGGTTGAAGCTCAACCACCGTTGTTAATGCTTCTGATGAAATATCTCCCCCAAATCCATCTTTACTGCATCAATCCTTGGTTTGGTGCCTTGAAGGAAGAGGAAACGGTGAAACAGATCAAATCTGATCTGGTTGTTGAGGCAAGAAGATCCTGCATTGAAATCCCGAAGACATTTCCTCCATTTTTCTTCACCTAACCTCCTCAAAATTAAAGTTTCAGACCTCCATGGCATGGGTGAGGCCGAGATCTTTCCAACGGCATCAGATTTGCAATATTTTGAGCCCTGAGTCGAAAGATATGCCCCTTCGAAGTTTGTATCGGGTTTGTACAGGAGGGCGGGAAAACAACTTGAAAAATGGGTCCCCTTTTGATATGGGACATGTGGCAGCCAGATTGGAACAAAAATCAGGCCTACGGGTCCACAATTTATCTTTTTCCCTTTCCTCGATTCCCCGCTTTGGCTTTGACTCGGGCCCAAATGCTGACTTTTTCCTTGGGCGGAGTTGTGGGCCATTTTGCAACTTTTACCCCTTTTGAGATAACAAGGGGCAAAGAACCAACTTTTTCCCTGATGGTCCACTTTCCCCTAGGACACGTGGCAGTCTGGCGCTCATTTAGAAACCTTTTCTCTATTCACCCCTTGAATCAGTGCCATACTGACACTTGGCATTCTCCGCTTACACCTTTATACTTAGCCAATTTTGAAGCCTTTTCTATCCACCTTTTGACTCTGTTTCCTCTTATGCGGGATCGTGGTCGATCCAATATTTGGCACGGGGGTGAAAAATATGGATAACAATTTGGTGACTCACAGGGGTATTTTCCTGCTAGATGAAAAGACCAATTGCCTTGTCGTATCCATTGGGCATGGAGTTGAGAAAGATGGTCTGGTATTGATTTTGCCTCTGATTCACGAGCCTGACTGCTTGCACTCTCAATTTTCATAAGAAATCTCGAAATGAAGGTTTCTGAGAGTAGAAAATTGTTTTAACCCAGGGTTTCATCTGTCTTTCCGAATGGACTGCACAAGAGCCACAAAACAACACCACACTATATACAAAATTTGAAATCATACATGCTCCAAATGGAACATGCAGAGTGTGCAAAGCACTTAGGAGAAAAGTAATCTACACTACAACAAGACAATGTGCATAAGCACTTAGAGGAAAGAGAAAACTAAACTAATATGTACAGGGTGAGAACTCCCCTTTTAGTAGCAGTGTTTAAGATAGATCCCATTTACTGGAATCTGCAACTCTTCACCCTCCAATGTAGACAATTGGAAAGCATTGCTACTTTTGCATCTTGTGATCATATAGGGGCCACTCCTAGATGGCATCAAATTTGGAATGCCTTCCTGGTTTTGCTCGATCTGCATCCCATTTCAAAACTAGGTCTCCTTCCTGGAAGGTCCTTGCTTTTGTCTTCTTGTCAAAGCATTTCTTGATTGAAGCCTGATTCTTCTCTATTGCTTGGAGAGCATGCTCTCTAGTTTCTTCTAATTCTATCAGCTCCACATACCTGGCCTCCATTGGTCCAAATTCAGACATCTCTAGTTGCTTCACGAGCTCCAATGCTGGCAACTCAAGTGATATAGGCAACACTTGCCTCTTTCCCATAGACAAGCTTGAATGGAGAGCTGCCTGTAGATCTCTTGGGTGTTATTCTATCAGCCCATAAGGCCATTTTGAGCTTTGTGTGCCAGGTCCTCTGATTCTCATCAAGAGTTCTTCTGATGATCTTTAGCAGGTTCTTGTTTGTGGACTCAGCCTGGCCATTACCTTGAGGGTAATAGTTTGATGAAGTACTCAAATAATTCCCATTCTTAACAGCCCATCCTGTGATCTTGGAACCTATAAATGCTAATGCATTGTCTGATATGATGGTGGCTGGCACTCCAAATCTGGTCACTATCCCTTCATAGAAATCCAGGATACTAGACTCATTTGCTTCCTTGAGTGCCACTGCCTCGGTCCATTTGGTGAAATAATTTGTCACTGTCAGGATCCATTTGTGACCTTGGCTTGAGTTTGGATTGATGAATCCAATGAAGTCCAATCCCCATTACATGAAAGGTTGGTCGACTGAGATTGGGTGCAATGGAAGTGTTGCTAGCCTTTCCTTGCCTTTGAAGAATGCACAATTCTTGCACCTTTTGATCCATGTGTAGCAGTCACTAAACACTCTGGGCCAATAATATCCTACTTTCATGATTTTGAGTGCTGTCACTCTTGGAGAAAAATGGCCTCCAACTGCTTCAACATGGAATTCTTGTAGCACTCTCTCCACCTGATCTGTCTCAATGCATCTCAGCAGAATGCCATTGATGTCTCTTTTGAACAAGACACCATCAATAAGAACATATGGGATGGCCTGTAACCTGAAATGTATCCTTTTTTCTTTACCCATCCCATGAGGACACATGCCTGTTCGAAGGAAGTGCACCATGTCTTGGGTCCAACAAGGAGCAGGTACATCATCTCTCCCTTCTTCTTGATCATCTTGTAGAACAAGAACAACCTCCTTTTCACTGTCTGTTTCATCTTGTTGACCTGAGGCTAGTTTTTCACACAACCCCTTCCCACGGACCAACTTGGTGACCTTGATCTCAATGTCATATTCCATGACATGAGTGATCCATCCTGCACACTTTTCATTCAGGTCCTTGCTGAGAAGGAATTCTTTAACTCCTGCATGGGAGACCAATAGTTGGATTTTGTTGTTTGAAACCAAATGCTTAAACTTCTTCAATCCTCTGATTACCACCAGGACCTACTTCTCAATGAAGGAGTACCTCACCTCATAATCTTCCAGACTCTGGCTGAAGAAAGCAATTGGTTGTTTTGTACTTTCTTTGTTCTACTGCACCAAGATTGTAGAAATTGTGTCGCTGCCACCAAAGGCATACAATATGAAGTCTTTGGAAAAATATGGGTTCACAAGAGTTGGGGCTTGTGATATGGCTTCTTTGATAGCCTCAAAACTTGCTTTTCCTTCAGCTGTCCACCTGAATGTTAAGCTCTTCTTCAGCATCAACGTTATTGGCTTAACAAGGGCAGCAAAGTTTGGAACAAACCTGTGGACAAAATTGATTTTTCCCAAGAAGCTTTGAAGAGCCTTCTTGTGACTTGGCAATGGCAATGCTCTTATTGCTTGAACTCTCTCCAGGTCAATTGCCAATCCTTCCTTTGATACAATATGGCCTAGAAGCTTGCCTTCATGGGCCAAGAATATGCATTTTTTGGGGTTCAGTGACACCCCAAAACTCCTGCATCTTTGGAACACCTGCCTTAGATGGAAAAGGTGGTCTGCTGCATTTTTGGAAAACACTGTAATGTCATCCAGATAGATCAACACTATTTTTTTGATCAGCCCCTTGAATGCCATATCCATTGCCCTTTGAAAAGTGGCTCCGGCATTGGATAATCCAAATGGCATTTTCTTGTAGGCATAGGTGCCCCATTTGGTAGTGAAAGTTGTTTTGAATTGATCATCTTCTTTCACCATGATCTGGTTGTACCCTGAGTAGCCATCTAGGAGGGAGAACCTTTCTGACCCAGACACTACTTGCAAGATCTACTCCATTGAAGGGAGTGGGTAGTGGTCTTTGAGGGAGGCTCTGTTCAAATCCCTGAAGTCAACACACAGCCTGATTTCTCCATTTTTCTTCCTGAACTGGGACTAGGTTTGTAACCCAACTTGAGTGTTTGATTGGAAATATGATGCTTGCCTCTATCAGCTTGTTCAGCTCCTTCTTCATCAGAGGCTCAATATGTGGGTTGACTGGTCTCTGCTTCTACCTGATGGGCTGAGCAGCTAGATCCAGTTCGATTGTGTGTTGTGCTAGCTTTGGATTGAACCCTCTTAGGTCTTCATAACTCCAAGCAAACACATCAGGAAATTCTTGGCAAAGTTGTATGAATTCATACCTTTCTTGCTCGGTGGCCACTTTGCCAATTTGAAGTGTTTTGTCTTCTCCAACTGGGATTGACTCTGAATCTTCTCCTTTGATCTGCATGTTAGCCTTCTCCTTTCTGAACTGATCATTAGGATTGAAAATAGATTCCAGTGTCACTAAGCCTTTGGGAAGCTTGTTTGTATGTAGTTGTACTATCTGATTCCCATATTGCTGCTCTAGTCTACTCTGGTTTCTAGCTGAGAATTCAGCTTCTTCTTGCAAAAATTTAATGATCTGTTGATCATTCTCAAACACCTGCCAGCATGTATTATTATCTGGCACTGCTGGCCTCACAACCACATGGATATGTGGTTGTTCTTTGCCTCTTTTGATGTTGTCAACCACATCAAATGTTGCCCCGACTGTTGCAAGTCTATCAACAGCTTCATTCTCCTTCCTAGGTATGGACACAATACTGAAGGCCTCAAAATCCTCCATGAGATCCCATACCCTACTCTTGTAGTTCTTGAGCAGGTCATTTTTGACAGCATTAAGTCCTCTGACTTGATTGGTAACCAGCTCACTGTCACCAAATACTTGCAAGTTCTTGATTCCTAGCTTCCTTGCCCAATGAAGACCTTGGACTAAAGCCTCATATTCAACAGTGTTATTTGAGCAAGAAAACTAGAATCTGAAGGCTGAATAATATCTCATACCTCTAGGGGACACAATCATGGCTCCTCCTCCAGCTCCTTGTCTACTCCTTGAGCCATCAAAGAACAATTGCCATACCTCATTGTCATCCTTGTATTCTGGCTTGATTAGGTCAAGAAGAGGGTGATTCTCTTCATGTAGGTAGTAGACACCTAGCTCAGATTCTTCCATCTCCCTATAGGGGTCAAAAGCATGGATTTTTTTGGCCCAATCATCGAGAGTCAAGTCTGGGATACATCCCACCTTGGTATTTGCTTCAGAAGTGCTTAGGAGGTCTTCTTGATCAAAAGCTGAGCAGTTGGCATTGATTGGGCTAGGCACATAGGATTCAATATGATAATCAACAATAGGTTCAGATCTGATTGTGGCCTTTGCTCCATACCTTGTCCTAAAGAGCATATGTGACCAATCAGTAGATAGGTAGCCTCCAATTTTGGCAGTGAAGTCCCTGGACAGACACAAAGCAAAATGTGGTGGCAAATCTATGATTGACATGTTTTGCAAAATAGTCACATTAGGGCAAGCGTGTAGAGTGAGACTCAGATCCTTGATGATTCCCACAGTAGTCACTGTTGTCCCATCTAATTGGACTACTCCTCTAGAGATGACCTCATATTGGAGACCCAACTGATCAGCTATTTGTTTGGGCATCACAGAACTACTAGCCCCAGAACCAATCATACAATTGTGCACCAATTTGTCTCCAATAATCAATGAGACATAGAAGGGAGGAGGTCTCAGGTTTTTACCTTGTTGTTCTCCATGGTTCCTCCCAGGTTGAACTGCATTAGCAAGCACTCTTTCTTGCTGGTTAGGGGGTTGATTTGAACTTGACCAATTCTGCATGGTAGTCTGCAACAGATCCCTCTGCCCTGGAATGGCCAGTGACTCCCATAGTGAAATGTTCACACTTGTCCTTTTCATCTACTCAATAATATTGAATGAGCTATCTTTTTGCTGCCCCTTCCCAGACACATTTCTTTCTTGCACATGGGTTGTTACAACCGGTGCTTGACTGGGTTTGGAAGGTGGTTGGATTGGTTCATTGTATGTTGGAGTTGTACTTGGAGCACCAGGACCTTGTGGAGTGATGGAAGGTTGAGGGTCACCTGAGTTCATTGGTTGGCCCTCTCCAATATTTCTCCTTTTGGACCGTGTGTTGGCAGCCACACTTTGAGAAGGGAACTGATTCATCCCACAGAAGTCTTTAGCCTGCCAATTGACAAGCATAGTCTCATTTGGGGGGCCACCTTGTTGAGATCCTTGTTACTGATCTTCCTCTTGGCTAGGTTCTTGTGGCACCATACTAGTTTGCACCATCAAGGCCTGATTTAGAGCACCATTAAAGCATGTTGATTGGTTATGTGGCTGATCACATGGAAAACACCAATCATATTCATGTGCCATATTGTTCTGTGCTGGGACCAATGCTCTTGATGTTGAAGTTGTGTTAGGATCATACGGCCTGAAAGGTCTAGCAGCTTGGGGTTGTCCTTGGTTCTGGCTCTGATTCACAGTCTGAGGTGGTGGCCTATTGTGCTGATACTGGGGTCTAGCTTGATATTGAGCCTGGGGATGGTATGGTCTGGAACTCTGAGCTTGTTGTCTTTTGATGGTCACTAGCTCATTCCCAAAGTTCTGAAGTTGCTTCATCACTTCCTGAAGCTCTTTAGAGGTATTAGATGATGAAGTGGAAGCTTCAGCTGAGCTTTGACTCCTGGGGGTGGGTATAGGAGCTAATGTAGGTGCTTGGCTAGTATCTGGGCTCCCTAACTCAGGGTACAGAGGCATGGATGGCCTAGGAGTGATTTTTCCAGCTTGAATCAAATGGTTCTCAGCCCCTATGGAGAGGCTATAGGCTGCAGGTAATGTAGTGCCCCCCATTGACTGAATCATCAGAGAAATATCAGAATTTAAAGCCCTAAGAAAGTATAAGAAGGCACCTTCATTAGTGGGCTTTACTGCTGTTGGAATCCTATCCCAGGTCCGCTGGAATATGAGGTTGAAGTCTGTCAGCTGCTTGTTTGGGGCTCTCTTGATTGTTGTTAGTTGCTCCAACAAAGACAAGTTATCACCTTTTTCCCCAAACTGATTGTGAAGAGCCATGCACAGCTGGTTCTAGTTCTTGGATAGAGCCTGCTTCAAGACTCCTGAACCATTGTGAAGCTTTCCCTTTGAATGAAGAGGCGAGTAACTTGACTGCAATGTCCATCTCATGGATCTCGTGGATTGTACAGACATTTGCAATATCTTGGACATGGTCACCAGGAGAAGTTTGATTTTCCCCAGTGAAATATGGGATGCTCTTTAATGCTGCAATCAGAACTGGGTTTTGTGCATTCAAGGTGAGTGGACTACTGTTGGTGAAGTTGACATATGGATTTGGTTGTGCCATTCTGATTGGCCTAAGAATCCTTGCAGACTGAAAGAAAGGCCTTGCAGGTGGAGGTGTTGACAAGGTTCTGCTTGGTGGAGATGGAGACCTCTGAACTCTTCTTCCTCTCCTTTCTCTTCCTAGGGATAGATGCAAGTATTCAAATATACCTTCTTTCCTTGCTCTAGACTGGGTTTTTCTCATGAATCTCCCAAGCTTGGGCTGCTGAAACCAGTAGATTTGTTTCTTTTGGAGTCGCCAGATGTACAATTTTAAGGCTTCTTAAAAGCCAGAATCACAAGCAAGTGTACATCAATCCCTACTGTAATAAGATGGAGACTTCTTAGTCCCACCGGGCGTGCCAAAACTGTTAGTGTGAAATCACAACACCCCCAAATGAGTTCTAAAAATCTACTTTTCTAAGGCAGAGTCATTTGGTGTGATTGCATAACATTGAACTTTCCCCAAGGCGTGGGACCTTGCAAAATGGAAAAGCTCTCCAGATTAAAGGTTGGTTCCTTATTCCTCTATTCAGGTGCATACGTGGAAGCTTGCAGAGGATTTATCTCTATACTAATCTAAAACTTGCCAAGGAGACAGGATAAAAGAGTATAAGAAATAAGAAATGACTAAACTACCAGGTGATGCACCAAAGGAATGATGAACACTTATTTTGCTAATAGACACAAACCAACAAAATGCATACAATAAACAAGCACAGATAGCTAGATATGTAATGGGAGACCAGATGAAAGCAAAAGAGACAAGAAAGGATCTAAAATTGATCACATATGTGTTTTATTGCTCTGTAGATTGATACAGTCCATTACAAAGTAGCCAAGAGGTAGAAACGTAATGCAATTTTGATAGAAGGCCTGAACCCCACAAATCCCTTTGCTAGAAGGAGAAGGGAGCCTACAAAACAAAGAATGTCCAACCCTTTACAATGAATCCTGCCCCCGTATTTATAGATTCAACCTGAAAGAAGAAGAGAGAGAGAAGTGGGAAAAGTAGGTTGAAGCTCAACCACCGCTGTTAATGCCTCTGATGAAATATCTCCCCCAAATCCATCTTTACTGCATCAATCCTTGGTTCGGTGCACCTTGAAGGAAGAGGAAATGGTGAAACAGATCAAATCTGATTTGGTTGTTGAGGCAAGAAGATCCTGCATTGAAATCCTGAAGATGTTTCCTCCATTTTTCTTCACCTAACCTCCTCAAAATTAAAGTTTCAGACCTCCATGGCATGGGTGAGGCCGAGATCTTTCCAACGACATCAGATTTGCAATATTTGAGCCCTGAGTCGAAAGATATGCCCCTTCGAAGTTTGTATCGGGTCCGTACAGGAGGGTGGGAAAACAACTTGAAAAATGGGTCCCCTTTTGATATGGGACACGTGGCAGCCAGATTGGAACAAAAATCAGGCCTATGGGTCCACAATTTATCTTTTTCCCTTTCCTCTGATTCCCCACTTTGGCTTTGACTCGGGCCCAAATGCTGACTTTTTCCTTGGGCAGAGTTGCGGGCCATTTTGCAACTTTTACCCCTTTTGAGATAACAAGGGGCAAAGAACCAAATTTTTCCCCGACGGTCCACTTTCCCCTGGGACACACGGCAGTCTGGCGTTCATTTAGAAACCTTTTCTCTATTCACCCCTTGAATCAACATCATACTGACACTTGGCATTCTCTGCTTACACCTTTATACTTAGCCAATTTTGAAGCCTTTTCTATCCACCTTTTGACTCTGTTTCCTCTTATGCGGGATCGTGGTCGATCCAATATTTGGCACTGGGATTCACTATTACACCTAATAATTTCCAATCATGTCCCCACTCATATCATATCTTTTATTTTTTTCAAATCATGTCCCCACTCCACATCACACCTTTTTTTTCAAATCATGAGCCCCACATTCAAATCAACTCCTAATCAGGTCCCATTAATAAGGGTTACTTTTGTAAACCTCGGTTACTCCTTAACCTAACATTTAACCTATATTTAAGCTATAAATATAAACCCCCCCCTTAAAAATACCAACAATATGAAATCTCTGAAACATATTTTGAAGCTTTAAGGGTTAAAAATAAGAAGAAAATTCTAAAATAAGTTTGAAGCCATGAAAAACCTCTGAAGCTATAGCTAAGGATCTTATCAAGCTCTCCCACATGCAGTGCTTTGTTGCTTATTTTACTAGGCGTATTGTATTTCTCTACCTCTATATGTTATCTATTGTTCATTTTTTATTTCCGTATTTTTGACACGGGGGTTGACATCCTCCAAGGAAGTTTACAACTTCTTGGAACCAAAATTGTCTGGGTAAACCCTGCATATGTTTATCTAATCATATCTGTTCAAGTTTTTGTAGGTATCTCTCTTCTCGGCATCTACAGATCCATATATACATCTGAGGTACTAAGCCCTCCATCATTCAAAGTTGTTGGTGGCTTCCAATTTCAATGCATTCATCTCGCGTGAGAATGAAGTTTCTTGTTCAATAATAATAGCAGTCGAATGTATCCAATATAGCTTTTATAAGGTCGTTATTGGGAATGAGATGCTCTTCTTTAGTTTGGTATATGTCATTGACTTGATTAACAATTAGTTATGAGTCACCATGAATATGAATATTTCAAACAAGTAGCTTATGGGTGATAGTGAGGCCAATAATGAGAGATTCATATTCAACAATATTATTTGTACAAGAAAAACCTAAGCGGAAGGTGAAGGGGAGATAATCACTATGTGGGGTAACAAAAAAAATCCTAGCTCTGACACCTGAGGCATAATGGGATTCATCGAAATACATCGTCCAAGTGTCAGTATAAACCGCGTAAGTAGTGAAGTCATCACATAAAGTTTCACAAATGGGAGAAGGATCAAGAAGAGGGGCATCATCTAGCTAATCGGTGATGGTCATGGCCCTTGATGGCTTTCTGCGGGATGAATTTGAAGGAAAATTCTATGAGTAACATAACCCATCGAGCAAGGTGGCCGAAGAGATGTGTATAGGATAATAAGTATAGTAAAGAATCTACTTTGGTGAAAATATGGATCTAGTGATTGAGAAGATAATGTTGTAATTTATCCGCAACAAATACAAAGCCAAGGCATAATTGATCAATATAACTATAGTTGCACTTGTAGGAGAGTAATGTGTGACTGATGTAATAGACATCTTGTTTGTGGTGAGCATCATTATGTTGTTTAAGAAGGGATCCAAAGGTGTGGAATGTAGTAGAGATATACAACAAGAAGGGTCGATCAGCTATGGGAGGCACGAGAATAGGAAGATTTAGCAAATATGTTTTGATATCCTCAAAAGCATGGTGGCAGTGGTCACCCTAGATGAACTTATAACCCTCTTTCATGAGGTGAGTGAAAGGTTGAATTTTGTCAGCTTACTGAGCAATGAAGTGGTGGATGGCTTGTATTTTTCCTTGTAGTCAATTTCGTTGATGTAGATTTCATGGAGGAGGCATGTCAAATATGACACAAATCTTTTTAGGATTAATCTAAATTCTAATCCGAGAAATGATATAACTAAGCATTTTTCTAGTCATGAATATGAAAATACACATTTTGGGATTTAATCATACATCATATTGTCGCAAGCTTTCAATTTTTTTCTTAGATTGTGAGTATGGGTGGCGGAATGTTGTGACTTGACAAGTATGTCATCAACGTAATCCTCAATGATTTTGTGCATATATTCATGAAGATATGTGTCATAGCACGTTAATAAGTGGACCTGGAATTTTAAGCCAAAAGACATGACAGTGTTGCAAAATGTACTTCATGGTGTGATGAATGATGTCTTTTCTTGATTATCAGGGTTGATTTTAATTTGATTATAGCCATCAAAGCTGTCCATAAAAGAAAGAATGTTGTACCCTGCATTAGAATTGACTATGGCATCGTTGTGCGGTAAAGGGAAAATATATCTGGGGAAAGCCTTGTTAAGATCACTAAAGTCAATGCAACAACAAACTTTGCCATCTGGTTTCATAATAAGGACTATATTGGAGACCCATCCATGTTAGTCAACAACACAAATGAAGCTAGAATCCAAAAGGCATTGTATTTCTTCTTTGACTAGTAATGCAAATATAGGATGCATTTTTCGAATTTTTTGTTGCACCCTTTTAGCTCCAGGGTTAAGGATGATATTGTGCATAGAAAAAAAAGGATCTATATTGTGCATATAACTATAATCCCATCCAAATATATCTGAAAAGTCATGAAGCACTTGTTTGATGTCAGCTTGTTTAGAAGGCATACAAGAGGTGGCCAATATAATGATATGAGGGTTTTCATGGGTACCGCTGTTGTACTCAATGGTTTATTTATTTAAAAGTGTGGATTGGTATTCTATCTAGGGCTTGTTAGGAATAATGATGGGAGTATCAATATTTTCATTAGGAGGATCAAATTCACCAAAGTAAGTTGTAGCATTGAGAACATATGGAAAGGATTTTTTATGATGGTAGGGGGAGATGGTCATAAGTTATCATATATTCTAATAAAGCAACATCAATACAAAATGTATCTAATACATGCCAAGTGGGAGAAGAAAAATCATTGATGAGCTTGAGATATAGTAGAGGGATATGATAAGTGTATGAAATAGTGTAAATATTAGGGGGATATGTGACAGGAAGAATAGGAGCATGTGAATGGGGATAATTGATGTCAAGTTTGGTGGATTGTGTGGGAAGTGAAGTAGGTTCTGTGATTCCCCTTCTTCGATGCTGGTAAGACCATAAAAAAAATATACTGATACCCAAGAAGATATTTTGTGAATGTGGGTGAAGATGTGGTAGAAGGAGGGGTGGTGGGTAAATGATCTATAATGTTGTAAAAGGAAAAATGGGAGGGACTAGTTAAGGCCTCATAAACCACACCTTGATATAAGAACTTAATACACGTATGAAGGGTTGAAGGAACCACATGCATAACATGGGTCCAAGATCATCCAAGAAGAATGCTTTAATTAAGATTATTAGGCATTACATGACATGAGATGGGCAAAGTGCATGGCCCAACAATAATGGGGAGGGTAATTATTCCTAATAACCTTTTGGGAACATTATCAAAGCCACAAATGAAAATAGATGATGGAGTTAAGGTGGATTTGGAGAGGCCTATTTTTTGAAGGAATGACAAATTACAAATGTTAAGATTAGATCCATTATCAACTAGAGCTCGCTAACCCCTATGCTATTAATTTAAACTTGGATATAAAGGGGTGGATCATTATTCAAAATAGATTGAGAATAAATTTAAACATATGTAAAAGTAATATGCTCTTCATTAAAAGAGAGTGTTGTAGTAATTCTATAGTAAACATATTCAGGAGAGGTGTTAGGATTAAGGTAATTATTAGACAAAAAATATTGTATTTACACTTATATTCAAGATTTTCCTGCAAGAAACAAGGGAGACATACACTCATTTTATTAAAAAATAAAAAATATTAGGGTGACTAGGGCAAGAAGGAAGAGAGGTATGATGCAAGACCAATATCTAGTTGTGTGAGTAAGGGTATGGGTTAACCAAATGATTTAATATAAATGCTAATTAAACCTTAAATCTAGAGTAAATTTACTGTAACTAATGATATAAAAGTGATAAACTACAATAAGACACAATCAATAATCAAGTAATAATATGAAACCCTAAGCAAATGAAAGAGGAGGATGACTTAGCTAATTTTCGTGTAATCTGGAGATGATCTGGACTGGATAACTGCTGGAACAAGCTAGGAATGGTGTTGAGCGAGCTTAATGAGGATTATAGAAATTATAAATGCACATGAAAGAAGTGCCCACGGGAGGACAGGAGTGCTTGTGCACTAGTGACTAAATTGGGCACTGGTGTTCACTTAGATGCTTAGGTTCTAGTAATTTCTGGGCTGAAGGGGCTTCGATTTTGATCTTCTTTTATCACTCTAGTTTTGTTACAATGGTGTCAGTCATACATGTTACCTGAAAAATAGATATCTACCTGCACATGTCCATAAACCACATAAATATCTAATAAAAAAGATGCAGAATGTGGAGTCAGACTAACCTTGACGCTCACTTGAAGAATGAACTTATAACAAAGTGCTGCACTATATTTCAGACTCCATGCAATTTATTGTGTATGTGTGTAATGATTTCCTAGGATTCCCTTGTGTAATTTTCATAATGATAATGGGATAGATCTAGAATGTAACAAGTATGTAAAATGTGTGTGATGGAATAGAATGAAATTCCCTTTTTATGTTGTGTATGTAGAGTGATGCAACCCTTTCCCCTTGTATGGATGTGCTAGATGAATTCCTTTGAAGAGATATTGTGCCTTGATGTAAGATTAGGTGATGATAGGTAATGATTAGTGCTTGGCCCTTTATTTGAGAGTAATAACTATATGTATATATATGATTCCCTTGTTTGAATTTCACAATTGACAACTAAAGGGTTGACCCAAAGTTGTAAAATATGACCAAAAAGTAGAAGAGATCCAAAAGAGTACGAAGAAGACAAAGAAGCTCAGGAGTGCCCATAATGGACATGAGCACTTGGGTGCTTCTGTCATAGCTGGGTGCTAGTGTCCGAGGCCATACAAAGATAAATCAATCAAGTGCCGACAAAGATGTAAGGTGTCTAAAGATAAAAGGATGCTCAATCAAGATCAGAAACAATAAATTGAAAGAGGTAAAACAATCAAGAGGCCAAAAGAAGTTGTTAACCACTAGTGTTCTTACTAGGGAATCATGTTTATATTAGTATTTTTTAGTTTATAGAAATGTACCCAAGTGCATAGAATTTGTGTCTATAATAGCCCATTATTCTTTATGCAACTAGCACTAGGGCATCCTAGCTCAAGGGACACTATTCCACACACACACACACACATACACACTAGAACTACATTGAGTCTGAAATGTAGTGCAACGCTAGATGACAATCACATTGGGGTGATCGCAAGATCAATTTGATTTAAACATGTGCATATTTTTTCAACTAATGTGTGATTAAGTATTGTACAGGTAGCTATGGTTTATTTTATAGGTACATGTGTGATTGAGAAGAAGTGTAATGAAACTGACATGACCTACAAAAAACTAAAGATGGGATGAACTAAAATTACAACTATCATGTAGACACCAATTCCTAAAACAGATACTAGTGCCCAGGTGGCCATGTCTCATTCTAGATGATTCTATCCTTGAGATTGTCACATTTGAGTTTCTAACATAAATCTCACACAACCCATAATGTGCCTTCCCAGCATGTTCATCAGTCCAAAATCAATTCAGACCTACAATTATAAGTTGAGTCATCTTTATCTCCAATATTTCACTCTTGTTTTTACTTCTTTAGCTTGATCTTGCATATTTATTGTTATATTTTTTGATCAACAATGTCCTTACATAGATTTAAAATTTATTAAATCATTTTGTGAACCCAACATCCTTTCACACATATCTTATTTTATCCCTTTCCATCATGGCTAGCACCTCTCGTCAATTCTCTAATGAGGATATTAATGAACTTAATTCTTATCTTGTTGAGCATCATGAAAACCTAGACCTGTTACTTTTTACTACTTATGAGGAAGCCCAAAGGAATGTTACCTATGCTTCTTGCTCCATTATTTATCATAATTTTCAGGCATAAATTTTTTCAGTTTCAACAAGCTACTTCTTCTTCCTCTCCATACCCTGATTCTTCACTTCTTCTTCATAGTCCTCTTGCACCTGAAGTGTCTTCTTATCCACTCCCTACCAATTTTGTTTCACCAAAGTTTACTCTATTCGATGGCCAAGGAAACCCTCAAAATCACCTTAGATCCTTTCAAATTTCTTTCTTAGACTATGCATGTGATGACACCCTCTTGAGCAAGTTGTTCCGTAGGATCTTATAGGATTATGCTTTGCGATGGTTCTATGAATTTCCATTGCATTCTCTTAAATCATTTACTACTCTTGTTGATTTTTTAGCTCATTTTTTAATGAATATTGAAATAAAATTATCTTATTTACAAACGTCTAAAATTAAGAAAAGATCTAATAAACATCTTGGTGATTATGTATTGCATTACTAAAACAATCTATCTAGAATGAAGAATGTATTAGTTGAATCTAAATCACAATTTCTATTTATTCAAATTATTTTATCTCCTTTGCAATAATGTGTGCCTTTTGATTCCTATCATTATTTTGACCATCTATCTCATACCTTCAAGACTCGTGAGACTAAACTAATTTCTTTGGGAAAACTCAAATATGGTTCTAATACTTTCGATCATTCCTCTTATAAATTTCCAAGCAAGGTTTCCTTTAAACCCAAGTATAATGATACTAAGCCTAATATTAATTTTGTTTCTCAACCTTGTTATCTTCTTATCCAATCCCCTCGATGTATATTTACTCGATTACCTTGTCCTCCTTGTATGTTATTCCCTCAACTCATTGAAAACAATATGATTTCTCTTCCACCTCTCAAGTATGATCCCAATAGGCCCCATGATAAGAGTTTTACTGAGCATGCACATTGTGATTACCATATATGTAATGGCCATTCCACCAAATGTTTCAATCTTTACCATTTTATTCAAGATATCATTGACAATAACCATATCAAGTTACCTGAATTCAATACTTCCAATCCTAAATCTACCAATGATAATGACAAGTTAAAAATATTCAATGTCTCATTACTTAAGATACTGATCTCCCATCATCTACTATCACTTTCAATAATGTTTCTTTTCATTCCTCATTCTCCTCCCATAGATTACTTATCGATGTTTCTATTGGAGCCCATGTCATCAACAATGTTATGGTACATCCTATATTCAAGAATAATGCATGCTCATTATATTTCTTGTAGTCAATTGGATTCTCTTTATCTCATATGACATGTAGGTCTACCACTTATCATGGTAATGTTATTCTACCCATTACCATTAGGTATCTTACTATTTCTATGCCATTTACTGTTAGATCTACTGTTACACGTTGTAATATGCTCTTAGGACTCCTTTGGATTCAAGATGCCAAAGTAGTGCCTTCTATTATACACTTATGCATTAAATTCATCTATTATTTTCATATTATTACTATTTGAGGCATTCCACATGGAAACCATTGTCCTTGGATCCTCTGGCCATCCCATATTTAATTTCTCCTACTCCTAGTGCATCTTCTCTTATTCATGATGGATCCTTAACTTTGAAACCTCCTATGGTATCTATATCCCTTGCTCCTATAACAATTTTTGCACATCCATCTCACCTTCCTTCACATATGGTTCCTACTCACAGGCCTCGTTGCATTTGTAGATCACATAGCCCACCTCATAGACATATTTCATGCTATCTTTCTCCACATGCTTGGTTTATACCTATTTCATATACTTTGCCTCATGCACTCTGCTGTGACCATCGAGTCCTAGATTATGTTCACATGTGTGGTACTTTTACATCAGCTGATCATGGGCCCTTTCCTAGTACTCACACCTGGGGGCCTCCTAATTCCCCCACACCACTCAATGATACACTATTGTTCCTAGTTCATATTTGATTATTTGGGGCATACTTACCTACATGAACCTCACTTTACACACATACATTGTGGGGGAATCCTTCACATATTTTTAATTAAAAAATCCAAAAACATGTTTTCTTAGATATTGATTTGATGTACTCTTGCTTCCTTATGCTACTAAATGTTGCACCTTTGCTTATCATATTACCGCAGTTCATAGTATGCTTTATCATTTTTCATACACACATACATGTTCACATGGTATCTTGAGTTGAATGCAAGTCACTTACAATTTTTTTACATGATGTATGATGCTACACCCTATTAATTACTAGTTCCTTTGAGACTCCTAGGGGAATCTACCGTTTCCCACTTACTGTCAGGTTCTATCATTGAAATATTTCACATGTTTATTCCTTTATTCATAATTATATTGTGGCATATTGTTTATCTTTCTTAACATGATAACGAGTGCTTTATGTGTAGCATTTTCCTCGAAGGACTCCTTCCAATCACGATTACATGATTTTCTTGTATCTTATTTGCTATTGTTTACATGCTATGCCCTATGTTTTCTTGTTTCCTTTTTTTCACAAGCCTTGATGACTTTGATTGTCGTGTGAAATCCTAAGTGGTGCCACACACACACAACTAACTCCTCCTTGTTTCCTTATTTGCTATTTTCCTATATGCTTTTGCAAGTTGCTATTTCTGTGTGCATTTCTTGTTTCCCACTAACACTTGTATGTTAGCATTTTCCAATTATTTTCCTTCCACCATGGTAACTACCATGCATAAACCCTACCCCACTTTAAGAATCCTTACATCAAATATGCATAGAAGTTTCAGTCTTCCTCATTTGGGATTCATTCACTTTTTTTCATCTCACGTGCTCCAAATGAGTGTGGAAAAACATTAGGTGAACCTTTTCACCCTACCATCAATCAAAAATAGCAGTTATAGAATCAAAATCAATATGATCAAATAAGTAATCAGTCGTAGAACAAGGCCAAAAATATACTTGGCCAAAATTCACATCCTGGAGACAACTTCTTAGTAAAGATAAGAATAATGGGTGTTAATGTCCCACTTGGGTGCTTCTGTCATGGGAAAAAAAATAGTTACAGTGGAGATTTTAGATTTTGCAAAATTACATTATTCTCAAGTTTTAATAATTACACAATTAGTTTTGGATGCAATTAGTCACTAAAAAGAACTAAAGTTAGTGAAATGTCACAAAGCACTAACTCAGGAACCAAAGGAAAAATAAATAAGGAAGTGACACCTAGGACATATGTAGGACGATGATATACCTCGAACAATGTTCCACATGAGGAAAGTTACAAATCAATTTTGTGATCATCTGTAGTGGCACTTCTCTGTGGGGAAGCGTTAACAGTTGGACAAAAAATCCTATGACCTCTCCTAATACACTTTTCCTTAGTGGTGAAAAGACACCTAAATTGGAGTTTAGCACCGAGAAGATCGAATCCCTAGTTTGGTGACATGATGCCCAAATCCTTCGTATTATTCCAACTAGCTCCTAAGCAATAAGTCTACAAGTAGGAACAAATTTCCACCCCTTTCTCTTTTAACATTCCAGGTGTACTTTAACCCCTCAGTTTAAATTTTTTCAATACGCATTTCCAATTTTATATGTTTTTAAAGTTAAAGTTTAATTGCATTTACCATGAGCATTGACTATACTTGTTTTCTTTTGCAGGTCTTATTCTATCCCAATGAAGGAAAAACACACAAGCATCCATGAAGTAATTCTCAAACACACTTTGAAAAAGATGATATTCTAAGGAACTACACACATACATCATTATCAATGTAAGCACGTAAAGGTCACCACTAGGATCCTTATCTTTCCCTTTCCTTAAAATTCCATGGTACACATTTGCACTATTTCATTTGGAATGCTACAACATTCATACGACATGCTACTAGGCACAATATTATTTCGAATTCCCAAGGTACACTTTTCTTTTCTACTTTAGGCTACCAAATCCTTATTCACCAATACAAAGTGGGGGAAAATACAGTCACTAAATCACACACTTACTATGTACATCTAGCCTCTAAATATTTCATTTATATGCATGATTCCTAAGCAAGATAATTAGTCATTAACACCAACATAAACTGTGGGAAAATGTAGTCACTAAATCACACACTTACTATGTACATCTAACCTCTAAATATTTCGTTTATATGCATGATTCATAACTAAGAGAATTAGTAATTAAAAACACTTGTTTTTCTTTGATATCGCTTTTATCCTTCTTATCTTTTTTACATGCCTTTTTTGGATTTACACCTTACAATTTTGCACACTAGTCAACATCCTATTCAACTCTGATTCCATTGTTTTATATTTTTGCAACCATGTACAAAACCGACCATTAGGGACGGGAGTACCCGACGCTACTATCCCCTCTGGGCAAATATGTCCTCTCTTTTTCTAATTTTTTTAATATTACATCTTTCATGTCTTTGTTTACTACCCTGGGTCGATCTTTCATTTGTTAATGACAAAAATTAAGTGAAGGAATCACATATATACATATCTTATTTAACTCCATCAAATGGGGTAAAGCATTCAACATGCATATACATATAAAAGGAGCTAATATTTTCTATCTACTACATCAAGGACTGCATGCTTCACTATATGGGAGGGTCTATTCTGAATTGCATACCACACATTTTGCATTGAGACAAAGTTGTTGTATCCCACTATTCTTCATGTAGCTGGAACTAGGGCATCCTAGATCAAGGGACACTTTTCCAATTACACAAACACTAGAACTAAATTGAGTCCGAAATGTAGTGCAAGCTCAGTAACAATCACATTGGGGTGACCACCGAAGATAGTCCGACCCAAGGATATGCATATTTTATCATCTAATGCACACTTGAGTATTGTGCATGTAGTTAGGGTTTTTCTTGAGGGTACAAGCGTGACTGAGCAGAAGTGAAATGAACTTGACGTGACCTACAATGAACTAAAGGTGATAAGAAGTAACACATGAAAAACCAGAATTGTAACTATCCTATAGACACCAACACCCAAAATAGACACTAACGACTAGGTGGCCCTATCCCATTCTAGGTAATTTTTTCCTTGAGATCGTCACATTCTAGTCTTTGACATAGAACTCACACAATCCAAAATCTACCTTCCCAACTTATTCATCGATATAAAATTAGTTTAGACTTATAGTTACAAGTTGAGTCGTCTTTATCTCCTATCTTTCACTCTTGCTTGTAATTATTTATCTAGATCTTGTGTATTTACTGTTATATTTATCTAATCAACAGTGTCCTTATATATATTGAAATTTTAACAAAGCAGGGTGTATTAATATATGGTTGGTATATTTCATTCCAATGAATCCCTAATACACCCAACACAACACTTTGATGTGTATTAGGGCTCAATTGGCCATATTTGTGCTAATTTACCCCTAACACACATTTACATGTCGCATCAAGTGTGTTAGTGCTGTGTTGGTTTGAACGAGGGAAACTGAGCTATTATACACCATAATGTGACAATTTTCCATTTATTAGGGCTCTATTAGCCTCATTTGTGCTAATGGATCCCTAATACACATGAAAGTGTCACTTTGAAATGTATTAGGGACCGAGGAATGAACGGGGCCAATAAATTCCTAATACATGTCAAATTGTCACATTAGGGTGTATTAGGGATCGATTGGCCTTGTTCACACTAATAAACCCCTAATAATCCCAATTCAATATGGTGATATGTGGTAATGCTTGATTGGTTCCATTTGTACTAATTAGCTCCTAGCACATGTTTAACTGATGAATCAATGTATCAGGGCTCCCTCGGTATGATCAATGCATACTGAGTTATAACACACCATAATGTGATAGTTTGGCATGTATTAGGGCTCCGTTAGCCCCATTGCACCATCTATCCCTAATACACATTAAAGTTTTTCTTTGACATGTGTTAAGGATTAGATGGAATGAACATGACCAATTGAACCCTAATACACATCAAAGTTTCGTATAATGGCTTATAAATCCTATTTATATATTAGGTACCTATACACTATGTTAAAGAAGGTCTTACTGTGGTAAGCCATTGGATGCCCATGTTGGGTGAGGAATGTTCCAAGTGCATATTATGAAGCATTTGTTTCTATCTTAAATGAATTTCATTGATCTGATAAGACTAAAACTGGTGTAGAGGATACCCTTTCTTTCATTCATATAAATTCCTTCTGTTGTGCCTCTGTCCATATGAACTTTAATTTCACTCTTTTGTGTGTCATCTGATTTAAAGGCCATGTAATGTGAGAAAAACAAAGTATAAACCTATGATATAAATTGGCTAGTCCCAAGAAACTTCAAAGTTCAATGAGGTCTTTAGTTCCAACCAGACTCAAATGACCTGGATCTTTTATGGGTCCAAATGCACACCATCCTTTCAATGATGTACCCCAAGTACTTGATGCTCTCCATGTCAAAGGAACACTTAGCTATGTTGGCATAGATCTTGCGTTGATGTTAGGTATGAAGAATATATTAGAAATTTTGAACATGTTCCTCCCATGTTTTAATGAAGAGCAAATTTCATCCAAGTACAAGACCAAGAATTAATCAATGAATGGTTGCATGATTTCACTCATCATCCTCATAAATGTTGCAGCTACATTTGTGAGCCCAAAATTCATGACCAACCATTTGAACAAGCCCTCCTTAGATTTTAATGTAGTTTTCCAAACATATGTGAGATCGATGGGAACTTAGTGGTACCCTAACTTCAAATTGATATTCATTTACTTAGCTCCCTAGAGCTAGTCTAGGATCATCAATTTGTAGAAGTGGGTATAGGTTCTTTATTATGATTTTTTTATAATATCGATAATCAATACAATTTTTTCATGTCCCATAGTTATTTCGAGAAATAACAATTGGGTTTCTATAAGGTAATACACTTGGGAAAATTTTCCCCTTCTGAATCATCTATTAAATTTGTCACTAGATCTCTTAATTATCAAGTATTGAACACCTTTACAGGGGCCCATTTGGGAGTGGTGTTCTAGGGACCAATTCAATTATATATTTTGCTTGGAAATGTTGAGGAACACTTGTTAGTAGTACACATATGTCTACATATTTATGTATAATATTTTTGGAAAAATAATTTTTCGCAAGGGAAAATTAGGGGCTTTCACCAACGTTTTGGGACTAGATCCCTCTGCTTAGGAATGAGGCATATCCATTTATTGAAAATAAGGAAATTAGTATACTAATATAACCATCGTGGGTGGCCTTTAAACATGGAATCACCCATGAATAATCCATTAAACCCATGTGCAAAAAAGAGGTAGAGGAAAAGAGTGTGTGTGGAGAGACTTGGGAGAAAGTGAGAAGGGGGTTTTATTCAATAAATAACAACCCGATTTTATTGACATAAAACCAGAATACTTCCAAGTTAATAATGAAAAGAAACCAATATGAAAACCAAGACAAACAACACAATCAACACAAATTTTAACTACATTATGTTCATCAAAATATTCATTCTTTCCACGGTTTTGAAGGATTACAAGCTCTATTGGAGTAGTAGTTGAGATGGAGAGGAAAACATAAGACAAGGAACTAGAATAATTGTAGTTTTTTTTTATAGTATGACAATGAGAGATATAAAACAAGAAATTTTAACCCCTATGAATGGAGAGGGAATTACAATATATATCCAAATCTAGTGGCTCTTCATGTTGGAAGCACAATGACTGAGAGGGGGGTGAATCAGTCATGCAACAATTACAACTTCATTTTCCATTTCTTAGATTCATCATTCAACTTAACCATTAAATATACATAAACCATGTATACTTACTATGTGTGTAATGAACAATGTGTAATAATCAAATGAGAGAACACAAGACACCAAATATAAGTGGGAAACCCTCAAGGGGAAGAAAACCCACTGAAACCATTGTTTATATTACTTAAAGCACGGATTTGCAAGAATATTACACATCCTACAATATTTTTTTAGTGAGGCACCAACCCCACAAGGAGCACCAACCTATAATTTTTTAATGATATTACGCATAATTAAGGTCTCAAGTGAATACTACACATCACAAGATATTTCTTTAGTGAGGCACTAACCCCACAAGGAACACCAATCCCTAAACCCTTATTGATATTAAACACAATAATATAATTGCATGGATGTGAATCATAAAAAAATATTTTTAAGAAGCATGACCTTTGAAAATATCATAATACCACATATGATAGTGATCTCAAAGTTTAGCTCCAAATTCCTTCAACCCCTCTCTCAAGCACACCTTCTTCAACTTTCTCTCTCCAGGTCTTCCATTGGAATTATCTTTTCTCTAAACCCTTGTGAAGAAATATTATCAATCAGTATTTAACCTATTAACATTATCTTGTAATCATCTCTAAATACCCGTACCTCATACCTGTAATTCACTCACCAATGGGTTGCACTTCTCACCCAAGCAAAACTAGTTCACTAAAAAGAGCTAAAACAATCACTTTTATATGAAATTTTTCTTCTCATTAATCCAAAGGAGGTCAGTTCTCTCATGATTAATTCGACCCATAAAACTTCTATTAAATTCATGTATAATCAATTATAATGGTCACATATGATCCTTAATAGGTTGGTCTATCTAAAACTCACTTCATCCATACCCCAAAAATCCTTAAAACCCTACCATTGGAATGAGAAAATATCCACTTATACCGAAAAACTAATTGGTAAAGATTAAAAAATTCACCAAACATGTTTAAAATGAAACTCAAAATTACCATATATGGTCACACATTTACATGAATCCAATACAGATTATTTCATTTAAAGGGAACAGTTGCTCATTACCTTCTCAAAATAGTTGTTTCTAGCACCCTGAATCTGATTTTAGGCCTCAATGACCCGTTAACATGAATTGAAAAATGAAATGTGACCAATATATGGAAATTTAAATACATTTAAAGCACATCCTAATGCAATTTATATGTCATGAAACATCTTCTAGGTTCAAACCACATCTACTTTTGTCTAAACCAAATCAAGTTGCCCAAAACCCTGTTTTCCAAAACTCAGCTGATAAATTAACACTCTTTTTGATACTATTCATATACATATGAATTCACTAAAATATATGCAAAATTACACCGCTATTTAATATTAAATGTGATATAAAGCTTCAACTAAATCCATATCAAGCCTCAAACAACTGAATACTTTCAACAAGAATAAAGTTGTCTTGAAATAATTCAGCTACAAGACTTCTTCATAAATTGACCCTTAATGATTAACTAGAATACATAATCATGTAACCAATATATACCCTAATTGGAAACTAAATATGAATTAAATTTCACAAAAAATATAATAAATACTTCCAACTCTAAGTGGAGGGCCTTCAAACAAGCCCATATTCTGTAAACTGATTGTTTCATCTCTACTTGGACCCAAAAACTAACACATTAGCCCAACTTGCTACAACATACAAAAAATCAACTCCCAATAGCTGAACCAAAAAATCATGGAAAAAACTTGTAACATTATGCATAATCACATTAGAAATACTTTTCTAAACTTAAACAACTCATAATTCATCATCTTTACCTCATGTAGCCTACTTACACCCTCCTAGAATGAGCATCTTTCAAATTTGATCGTCAAATAACTAGGTCATATTTTTTTCATACGTTAAAAAATATGGAATTTTCATATACCAATGGAAATTATATCTTAAATATATTCAGAAAACAACTTGAATGGACCTCCTAACTCCCCATGTAGCCCCTCCAATGTTCCAATTTTACAGAAGAATGCTCAAAATTACCACCAAAAACCAGTCAACACAAATAGGGCACACTTTATAACTTATTGAATTGAAACCATGATCTAAAACCTTCATTGAAATGAATGAAAAACACATAGGATATCATATATGGAAATTTATTCATTCACCTCATTTGGTAAACATCTGTCACTTAAACCGTAGAACTTCTTCAAAAACTTTGCTTTTTCAGGTCGGACCCACATACTGTCACAAACACTTCCATACCTTTATGGAAACCTCAAATATTCCTCTACAACATCCAATCATAAATTTTTCACTAATCAATAAAAACAGGATCTGTATGCTAACTTTTATGCTAAGCTGCACCTACCTAGGATTTAGCTAGGGTTTCAAACCACTTTAGCTTCTTAACGATCGTTCATAAAAGTGTGATGATTAAAGCCACATAATTATGTTTTTGTGAAACCTTCATAAATATCATTAGAAGATATGCCAAAGATATTATGTACCCATGAAAATCATATGATCCTCAACAAGCATTATAAGGTCCAACTTTGCTCGTAAAAAACACACTAATACCTTACCTAGGTTTCACCAAAAATTCCATATATTCAAAAATATTCTTCATCATTTTGACCTGAAAACTTGTCATGAAGCATCATGAAAACCTTCTATATATGTTCCATACTCACCATATAGAATAAATATCCTTAAACTCTCCAGCCACAATATCACTTACCTATGCAAACCTGCATGTTTCTCACTTAGTTTACTTCCCAAAGGACCTCATAGAAGCATCAAACCTACTGAATGCTGACCTAAAACTCACCACACACCTCATATACACATCCTCCATGCTTCTACCATGCTTTAAAATATGACTTATTTGGTCCAAATCACTCATATCTTCAACTCATTCTGCATGTTCCAGGGCTAGAAACAAGCCTGAAATGACCTGACTCAACTCATGAAAACACATGAAACCGACCATGACCTGACATCATACATACCACATAGATACTCAATGAAACTTGTAACATACCATGGACCATGTTTGACCTCATGAAAACCTCCAACCACCTTGGGATGGATACCTCATATCATGACTATACCTCACTCAACCATGCACGAGGACACCACTGAACTAACCAAAACTTGACACTAATAACTCAACCTTCATGCTTGACACCTGAATAACATCATATGGGGACTCATATGAACACATGACACCCTTTTCCAACAATGGGGTTGACATTAATGAAAACACAACACACACAATGGCCAAACAAATGTCCCACTTTTGTCTTTGATTGCAACCATCATTCAGAAACATTGATGACAACCAATATTACCAACACACTTATAATGACTAAAATACCATAGTTTTTGATTCATCTCTCCACTATTTTCCATCTACGATAAAGAATACTACTGATAACACGACATTAAATAATGACAACACAAGACAATACACAATGGAAAAAATGTACAATGGGTTGAAGTTGGGACTTACAATGACTAAGAAATCTCCCCCCTGGGACTAAAAAATCTCCATCTGGTTGTCTTTACACATGGTAAACAAAAATAGGTCCTTTGGATGTCAGTAATAATCCATAAAAATGGCAGACCCCTGACATGGATACCTCTTAATTTTGGTCTTCAATCATGTCAATATCCCCTTGGCTAGGTCTTATTTCATGCTCAACAAACAAAAGGTCTTTCTTCAAAGCTTTCATATCCACATTGTTTAGGACCATATGACCTAAACAACATTCTTTAGTGTTAAAATGTGAGCTCTAACTTATCCATAAAGATTCTATACCCAAGATAATCATTACAACAACCCCAACTACTCCCCCTGACATCTTGACAATGTCTCAAGTAGAGAATGGGCACAATTTTAGATGGTCTTACCTTGTTTTTATCCACAATGATCCATGACTCAACCAATTTTCTCATACTTCCTAAATTCACTATTTTTTAGCGTCATATCCCACTTGTTCATGCCATTAAATTAATCCTATCTTGAATAAAAAATTTCTCTTACTCAAAGATTAGTACCTGGCCAACATAGGACTAATCCCACCACCTTTCAGGCTCATTTATAGCCCCGCTCCTTACAAATTTTCTTATTTCAAGGTTAGAACTTCAAATGTTCCCCTTGCCAGCCCCTATCGGTTCTCCAATGCAACTTCTCAGGCCTCAATTAGCAAGATTTCAACTATCTCTATAAACACAAATATTTTTTCAAAGGTAAAATACTCTTTATCTAGAAATCAGACCATGTATATGAACTTTAAGATACCTAAGCAACACCATATCAACTTTATGTCAAACATAGTATTCCTTGATTCATTTTAGCACTATTTGTATTACAATGTTTTGCTTGTGATAGCACAAAAAGATAATCATTAATAAGACCTAGAATCATCTTCATGTTATAATTTTAATCACACTACACTGTAGAAGTTGCACATTATCCATCCCTATAGCATTCACACACAACATCTGCCTTCACACACAACAGTGTTCACACACAGCTTGACATCACACACACACAATTTATCACAGACACACCTTTGACTGTACTGTCACAAATTTTTCTATTACTCATGTAAAATTGAAAGTAGACTTCATGACTTGAGCAGTCTAAGATGATTGGGCTACACACATTGAGTGAAATCTATTAGCTAGCTTTTAGAGCCTTCAATCTCAGGACACATGCTCTTACTTTACAACTCATTTTACCTCCTTCACTTGATTAAGAGCATTGAAGATGATTTTACCCTTATAAACAAAGAGACATAATATTATTGAACAATTTCTGTGAATTACTTCATTTAATCACCTAAAGCAATTCTCACTTCATAGCCCATTAGTGGAGCTCAATTGCTTAAGATTCCTGTAACAAGCTTCAATAGTGATTGAGCTTTCATGATGAACTTATGAACCCTGCTAAATATCCTTGCATACTTACTACAGAGATCATAGTTTTCTACCTTCTTAGTACATACCTTGTTACATGTTCATTCCAAGATTGTTTTAACAGATCATTGAGATCTCATTGATTTAGCACTCTGTTTTGATAAAGTAATAAGACATGGAGGATCTTTAAATCCATGACCATAGAAACCTATAATGATTATGGGTTTACAATTCAAAAGCAAGAGCAACATGATGAAATTTCACACTTTTTGACAGAAGATTCTATGTCAACTTAACATATGGTTTCACAAATACATATCTTTAATTTTGCATGACACAAGCTCAACTAAACACCTTGTGAATGGTGATCAAAGAAATAAAATACCTTCGAAGATCTCTTTATTGACTTAACAATATATTCCCAACTTGAAGTATGGGTTTAACCTTCAGAGTCGCATTCCAATCCTTACATTTCAATCTGGTGGTGTTGTACAGTTGAAACCTTCTACATAAATAGCATGTAATGACAAGTTCTTATGAGAACATGTCAAGGTCATAGACAACTCGACATATAAGTTAACATAAAGATTCATACATCATAGATCTATATGTCCAAATACATTATTCCTTTTGAAAACTTACTTTGAACAAAAATGAGTACTATTCCTATGACTGTCTGTCTATCTCACAGTCTGCCGAGACCAACATTATGTTACTATTTGCCACCATTCTATATTTGAGAATGTTCTCTAGCTCTAAACCTTTGTGACCTATAAACATCCTATAAGATCCTAATCCGTAAGGATATTAGAACAAACCTTCAAATGAACTAAATGATAACTTATTTTAGTTCATTTAAAGCTGCAAGGGTAACCGAATTACATAGTACCCAGGTTCTAAGATAAGAATCTGAGATTATAAACTCACAATAATGTCTGTAGATCTCCATTTATGTATAGCTGGGAGTATAGATCCTAGCTTCTCACTTCAAAAGTCAAATAAATTTCCAAACCTCTTAAAGATCACAAAGGAAGCTATTCCTTTCTGTGGTAACTCCTTTTAAGTGCAGAGACAATAACACTAGCTTTGTGCAAACCATTGTTACATGCTATTTTGCCTAGAATTATGGTTCTACCAGTGTAATACAGTTCAATGTAGAGTACTTCCATCACTTACTGATCCAAAGGACATCGTTGGCAGGATCGAGTTATCCAACATACGGTTTATAAGTACCACATATACCTTTAACAACTTAAAAAATTGACTTGGAAATATTATCTCATTTACAAACTAGATTTATCATGACGATTTTGTTCACATTATTCAGGGACATGTTACCAAATCATAACCCCTTTTATCTTTCATGTTTGACAATTGTAGGTCTTTAAGCCTTTACATACAATCAATACTTGATTAACCATGCAATTGCCTATGTATCATTCCTTCTTTATGATCATGTAGATCAACCCTTGTAAAATTAACTATAAATTTTTGACTTCACTACCCTTGAGTCTTCAACCTTTGGAAAATTCTATGATTAACAAACATGAGGGGGTTACTACTGAAATCCCCTTTGTCACCCATGTATAAGAACCTTACATGATATAAACCCTTGAGATTGAAGGAGACCAAGCAAAAATTTGCATAGACTTAAAAGAAATCTATGACTCTGGTGGTATACTCACTTTTCTCTTTGACACTATGATGCAAAGAAACATCACTTACGGTCTAAAGATAAGTTCCTTGACATTTAACCTCCTTGAGTAGTCTCTGTACACACAATTGACTATAACTTCTTGAAGAAAATGACATGAATCCCATACTCTGGATGTTCTATGACAAAAGCAAACTGAGGATCCTAATTGTAAGACCAAAGTGTACAAAATTTGAATCACACTAACATATATTGAGCCATTCACACTATCATCAGACCTTATCAAGGACAAAATGGGGTCTTGAATACTCTGCATTACTAGATGCCATGAGAATTTTAGAAACCCAATGCACTTACACTGAAGATAATTACCATCACCATACTTATTCTCACAAACTCCAACAAGAAGAGGAAAATCTAGGTTGATTCAATAGATACTTAGACTTCAAAGTCAGTTTGACTCATAGGTAACTCAATATGGATCTTCATACCTCATTGCATGGATAGTACATAAATTTGCCACTTTGACATTAATTCATACCTTGTTGACTACTGATTGGAAGAAAACAAGCAACACACTCTTGATAAAGAATTATTAAAAAGAAAGGGATTAATAACGTGTCTTGACTTCCATCAATAGAGACCATTATTATCGACAAACTTAAAAACCTATTACAGACCATGATTTTAGATTCAGTCAATTTAATACTAATGGATTTATTCATTTCATGCCATGATAAAATGTTGTAATACATTACATGTATAATGGACCACAAAGAGCACACTACAAAATCGAGACTCCATAACAAGTTATAAAGATATTAATTTACCCGGTTCATGGTAAAGGCTTTGGCAAACACTGAAGACCTTACAAAACATTTCTATCTGCATTCAACGAAACCTAATCGTTAATGAATTCGTGGACATACCACAGGAATTAGAAAGGCATTGCACAGGCATGATATTCTTAATAATTGAAAAAACACCCTTGAACTAACCTTAATCTTGACGATGATTTGGAAGCTCAGATCAGTCCTGGTACAATACCTATTCCTTAAGACACCACCCTTGGGTATTAATCTTGCTATGGTGTTGGTCTAGACAATAAGTTGGCCCCCTTTTATGACATTCTACACCTCCATGGAGTAATCCCTCTTCTCCGTGACCATTTGAGCAGGATCTTCAAATAAAATCCTCTTCTGTGTTTTTTCTTTCTTGTTCTGTGACTAGGTATTTGACAATTGAATCAAACTGACCCATGATTCCTCTTCATTCTAGGCTCAACCACACTTAAGTTCCATCCACATATATGTAAAGAATATATTCGCACATACCCTTCTCAACATGGAATGATGTATCATCAACTAGCTCTTTCCTTGAGAATGTCGAGCCTTTCTTGACTCTAAATGAACCTTCTCTTGCAAATCTCCTTAGCTCTATGGAGTGTCAAATCATGACAAACAAAGTAATATACATTACCCATGAAGATGTCATAACTCATACTGAATTACGTCTATATGAAAATGAAATATAACTTCTTCAAGATTGGCTCTTATTAGTCACCTTCTCAACTGATTTAGACACCTTGGACCAACTTCATCATCATGCTTTACCTAAAACATACTAGGAATTTTTTTCATATTGTCTTTGTGACCATCATCAACACTTTCATCCTCTTATATTGTGGAGCTAGAAGCTTCAACCTTATCATACCATCCTCAAGATACTATATGAAATTGTTAGAAATATCCAACTTTAATATCTTTCAAATTTTTAAGACTCACATATACCTTGAATAAACTTCTAGGTCATCTTCATCATCAATATATAGGGCATTCAGAAAAAATCTTCAATCTTGACCATCAGAACAACCCTTGATCAAAATTGACTACATAGGGATACTTTCTCCATATTCCTTAGTCATCTGATGAGTTAGTATATGCCTCAATATATGAATGATATATTTCAACCAATAACTTCTTCATAAATATCAAGCCTTGAAATATCTAAATACTTAACCAATGAACTCAATGCTTAAACAATGGATCTCCTTCAAGCTATTAGAAACTTGCTTCTCAAGGACCTCACTCTGATATGACCAATTGTTGGAAGCACAATGACTGGAGATTAGGGGTTAAATTAGTCATTACAAAAATTACAACTTCATTTTCCATTTACCATTAGATACAAAATTCATCAAACATCCACTCAATCATATAGAAATCCACTAACAATCATTACTTAGGGGTGCAACATTACATTCAAAAGAACATGAAACATGCAGAGAAGATTACACATAGACATACAAGATTTTATTAGTAGAGGCATAAACCCCACAAGGAGAAAATAAAACCCACTAATTTTTTTGTATGATATTAGGCACAAGAAAAAGGACTCAAGTGATTATTACACATCACAAGAGATTTCTTTAGCAAGGCACCAACCCCACAAGGAGCACCAACCCCTAAAATCTTATTGATATTATACAAAACAAGAGACTTGCATGAATATGCATCATCACACAAGATTTTTATGAATCATGACCACTAAAAATATTTTGATACAACTGATAGTGATCCCAAAGTTCAACTCCAAATTCCTTCAAACCCTCTCTCAAGCACACCTTCAACTTTATCTCTCTAGATATTTCATGGACTAATTTGTCTTCAAAACCTTGAAAAAATATTCTAAATAAGTCTTAAACCTATAACATATCTTATAATCTCTAAAAAAATTCCCTGATACCTGCAATACACTCACCTAGGGTCACACTCTTCACCCAATCAATACTGACT